>QLSR01000272.1:796705-828808 GCA_031780015.1 Citrullus colocynthis
TTTTTTTTTTTTTTTTTTTTTTTTTTTGAAGTCAACCGTCCATCTATCTAATGCAAATATATGAAAAACTTGTGATTTGTGTGTGATCGAATAGCGGACAATCATATCTACAATAGATTAATAATAATGAAGACGAATAGGAGAGAATAACACAATGATTTTACAATGACAAACCTTAAATTAATTAAAGTAAATACCATATTTAATTATAGAAGAATTTCACTGTAAAATAGGAGTTGCATATTTTATTTCTTATAGAAGATAAAGAAACTCTTTCTCTCTATTTTATCTTACACTTTGACTCACTTTATTTGAGATGATTTTCACAACCATAGATCCTCTCTATTTATAACTCAAAGAAACTTGATCGTCAAGTAAATCGGATGACTTCAAATTGACTTTAAACAATGTGAATGATCTAATGACCACAAATTTGTTTTGGACATAATGTAGGATTCAAGGTCTCAATTGTCCTATAATCAAGTCTAAATTAATTTGGTCATACAATTAGGAGAAAGATATTGATAAAATCTTGTAGAAGTTCCCTATAGTTTGATAAGCCATAAATAAATAATTCTCACTTGTGCGTTGTTTTTTTTTTTCTTAACCTAACAAATCTATCTCAAATTTTGAAGATAGGTTACAAACACACGAACCTATTACAAGAAGTTATAAGTTTAAAACTCCATCCGGCATGTTAAACTAACAAAAATAAATCTATTAAGAGGCATGTGCCCCTCAAATAGCTATGTTTTAAATAGTCTTTTTGTCTTCATGAAGATATAGTAAAGTGAGACTACTTCAACCGTTAGAGAAAATGTAATTGTATTTTAAATTGTCTCTTTGTCTTCATGAAGATATAGTAAAATGACATTGCTTTAGAGGTGTCAACTAATTTACAAGCTTTAGACAGCATTAGTGGTCTAAAGTTTGAATCTTTTAAGTAAAGCACACTTGGAAAAAAAAAAAAAAAAAAAAAAAAAATTGAAAATTTATTTCAATTGTTTTAATCTTTCAATAGATATAATTATATATTATTTTTTTAAATTCCCAACTGTTTTTTAAGAATCTATTAAATAAAATTAAAAAATCTATTAGACATCTTTAAAGTTTAGTAACTACACATAAACAAAAATCTGAAAGTTAACGAATTAAACTTCTAACTTTATATACATATGTGTCCTTCCTTACCTAAATAACTTAATCTACTACTAACTATATATAATTAATTAACAATGGTTAATTGCGTTGGGTAGAACTTCTAGGGACAATAATTAAGTATATAACAATATTTTTTAAAAAAATGTAAATATAACAAAATATATAAATGACACTTGATCCTATGAACGATATAGTCTATCACTGATAGACTCCTACTATTGATATGATATATCACCAATAGACTTCGAAAACAAAATCTAAACTTTGAAATATCTACAAATTTTTTTACATTGTGCTATACCTGCAAATATTTTAGACACGATTGCTATTTTTGCAACTACCCCTTAACAGTGTTATTACTATTTGTTTTCATCTAAAAAGTATCATTACAATAATTTATATATATATAAATTATGTAACAATTTATTTAGAGAAAAGGCAGAGGAAAAAATATGATTTATAAATTTGTCTTGAAAGAGTAAAAACCAAATTCTTACTTACTATTGAAGGGAAAAATTGAGAAATCAAGGGAGGGGCAAAAGCAAAAGAGTTTGGAGGGAGGGGATGAAGACATGCCGGGAAAGCGCGCCACCGAGTATGCGGCAACATTTTGAATCGGAAGCGCGGGCCCTTGTATCCACATTTACACCATTCGCGCTTCTTCTCTCTCTCTCTCTCTCTATATATATATATATATATATAAAATATAAATTAAACCAGAAAAAATAAAAATAATAAAAGCGAGGCATTATCATTTCCTCCGTTTCCCCCGAAACCCGCTCTTCGATTCTTCTAATTTGGGCATTTTTCCCTCTCTCCACACTCAAACCAAATCTACGTTCAATGCTTTGCAAGGTTAGTCTCTGAATCTCCGCCTTCCTTCGTCTTACATCACAATGCTTTTCTTTCGTCTCACCCATCCGATTCTATCCTTCGATTTTCGCGATGAATGTCAATTTTTCTAGGGTTACTGTGTTATTTATGGTTTTATCAATTTATTTTGCTTTATTTTCGTTATGTCTATTTGTTTGCGTCGCCGTTGCTCGTCTTTAATTTCTTGTTTTCAGAATCTTGCAAAATTGGAGTTTCTGTGTGTGTTTTTCCTGTGCACTGACTAGCATTTCAACCTGATGATTAAGGATTTTTTCCACCGGAGCGATTAGGCTTTGTAGTTGCAAAAGTTCTAGAAGTTAGATTGGTCGACAGATTAGTGTTCCCCCTGCCTGTGTGCGATAATGCGCGAAGATAATATTGATGATGTGTTAGGCCACAATCGTCCGGCTCTCGGAAACTTGACCAATCGTCCGCTTAAACGAAAGCTTTCGTCAATTTTAAGTGATTCAGGGGTTAAGTCAAGGGATGGATGTGGCAAAACTGTGGACGGGAAAGATGAAGACTCCAGATTCCCGAAGCACGTGCATCTACAAGCAGCTAAATATGTCAAGGAGAACTGTAAACGCACATGTGGGGAACATTGTTATTCAATGGCGCCGTCTAGATTTAGTAAGGAGCAGCAGGAATCTGATTGCTCACCTGCTTCTAGTGAAGCTGATACTGCTTTATCTGATATACATAAAGAAACTCTGCAGTGTAATTTGCCAAATGATGAACCACATCTTGTGCAAGAGGATGAGCACAGAATTACTGACGGTGAAGCATTGGGAGTTCCTTGTTTCACCACTTCTGTAGTTCCTACTTTCCCCAAGGATAACAAGAAAGACTGTCCTGGAATTTTGTTAAATGATGCTGATAATGAAGAAGCAGTTGATCCTGTTTTAAGTAATGATGAAAAGGATATTGGCATTGGTAGAATTGGCCCAAGCAATCATGATTCCTCAGAATGTTCGAGGTTACCTATATCAGAGGGTTCCAAGTCTCTGGCATTGGAAAGGTGCTCAGGACTTAAGACTGATAGCTGTGCTAATTTAGACATGTATGGCGACTTGCTTAAAACATGTTCTTGTTCATTCTGCTTGAAAGGTATTTAGCATGTAAGCTATTTAGTCATGTGTGTAACTAGGGGTTCTTTAAAATTCGTTTTCTGAGAAGCTAAATTGGTCTGCTTTTGTAATCAGCATCATACATTTGGTCAGATCTCCATTACCAGGACATTAAAGGACGGATTTCAGGTAAAATTATTCTTCCTTATATTGTAATTATACCATGCTTCTTGGGTGATTCGGTCTTATTGATAATCATGGTATTTTCATTCTTGTAGCACTCAAGAAAAGCCAGAAAGATGCAAGCATCTTGGCTCAGAAAAGCAGCAAAGAGAAAGAGACTTATCATGATCAAGGAAATTCTTCCAACTCCAAGCTAGAATTTGATCTTTGTGGTCAGTGGATGTCACTGTTCCGTCATATGGAAGATACGTTTGCTCATGAAGGCAACCAACTTGTAAGTGTGGATTTTTTTTATACTTGTATGAACTGTGAAATCTCTTTCCCGTCAGAAATGTGCACCTACCTTAGAACTGTGATCTTTTCAAGTACCCTGTCCATGAAAGAATGAAATTATTATAGATCTCTTGAAATAACTAATTTAAGGAAGAGGAACTAATCTAAAAGAGCTTAGTTAATGAAATTAATTACAGTTTTCTGTCATTGTTGGTATGAAGTGATTCACTAGCATAGGCCACAATGTATGCTCTTTTACATTCTTGAATATACACTTCTCCACTTCCATTTACTTGAATCTTGGGAAGACATAGCAGTGGTAAATCGTGTTTTACTTGGTCAACAGCAAAGCAGTTTTGTTACCCTGAAAGATCTAAGAGAGGAATGCAAGATGAATTTGGAGATGCTTAATGCCATGCCCATGGAGAAGCATTAGCGTGCTGTTGTTTTTCCTGTCATTCTGATGGTTGTGGGCCGTGTGGTTAGTCACTTATGCTGTCCATATTTGTACTTTTGAACTTCTCGCTATGCGCTATGGATAGGGTAGCTGTATTATAAATTTGGAATACATGTAAAATCATCCATTCTATTTTTGAATAACTATGTCTTCATCCTTCCTTCCGACTCGGCTTTTGTGTATATTTTTAACTACTTTGGTCTTTGAATGACTTTAGGCAGTTTAGTAGCTTTATCAAATTCTGTTGGATTAGGTGATATGATAAATGTTTTAGGGTTGACATCTTTTAAATAGAATGAATATTTCATATTATCAAATCATTTGACAACCTTATAAGCCGTTATGAGTTCTTTACAAAATTTACGAATTACTAGGACTAATATTTGTCGATAAACGTTTATTTATTTTATTTACAGAACGCACGACAGCCTTGAATTAGATAGAGATATTTGATACATCTGCTATGATGAGTGATGGCAGGTAACTTGTTTGAACTTGTTTCCTCTAATATTGCTATTCCATAATTGAGATCGAGAGTCTGCACTTAGAGGAGTCCTGGTGTTTCAAAAAAAGACTTGTAAGTTTTGATTGAATGGGACCAAATAGTTTGAACTTGGCAGATCAGTTTATCTTAAAATTAGTATAGGTCGAATCAATCTGTCTAGAGTTTACTATACCAATTTTTAGAAATTAATTCTTTAAGCCTTTGAAATATGGGTCTTTATAAAATATAATGCCTAAGAAACCAATATTCTCATTATTTTAGTCGATAAAAGCTTTTAACAAGTTTAATAAACTTAATCCTTCTCCTTTTCTTTTATATGTATGAAAAGTCTTTGATTTAGAAAAAAAAATGAAAGGATACAAGGGCAAACAAAAATTAAGCTCACACAAATATAATAAAGATAATTTTTGCCTATGGCATAGTTACAAAATGTCTTCGAAATTGAAGCTCAAATAGAAATGTAAAACCTCACTGAAGACTAAACCTCTCTAGGTCCATCTTTGCACTACACAACACTTTATTGTTTCTCTCTTCCCAAAGGGCCCGCAAGATTCCACACACCCCTGCCCACGTGGGCAGAAAACAACCTTTCTCTTTGAAAAGCGGATAGAAGAGGAACTCTTCGATCATCAAGGGAACATCTCTTTGCCTAGCCAGTGAGATATTAGACTCTTGAAAGAGATCATTTCGGACAAAACTCGCAAATTGACACTCTCATAAAGTTATATGAAAGTTGTCTTGAAAAAAGCAAAAAATAGTATTTGAAATTTTTAATACAGAAGTAAGAATTCATAATAATCTCTAGTTTACCTTGGATACTAAGAGTAATGATTAGTTGCAACTTAGGTTGCACTTAATCTCATACTCCCTCTCTCCTTCACATGCCATTTTTTTTTTCTTTTTTGTAAAAAAATCATTTAAAAAGGTGTAATGTGCCACATTTTTATTGGGTTAGCGGTGTTGCACGAAAGATTGAGTTTTTTTGGATACTAATAGCCACATTCAATTCTTCTGCAAAGTAAAAAATTTGTCTTTTGCATATTGGCAGTCTTTACTCTTTTGAAATTTCATCATTGTACCATTGGATGGAGAGGGAAAAAAAACTCATAAAAAGAAATGCAGGTTTTTTATAATGATATGTGGAATGGGAAGATTGAACTTTAGAACTCAATGTTGATAATACAAATTCATGTCAGTTAAGTTATACTTATATTGGCTAACAAAAGGAATGCGTGTTATAAAATAGAGCATAATTTTTTTTTTTTCTATTTCATTTTATGTGTTGATAGGGTATGAATGAATAAAGTTGTACTCAATTGGTCAATTCTATTACGTATGGTGTCAAATCCATACTTCAATTGTAATGTCAATTTATGGAGATGAATGGATAGACATCACTAAAACATTCAACTTCATTTCACTATATATGAAAGTGTTATGTAATTATTTTACATTATCAAATAAATAATGAAATGTAGTGGTTGTGGAAGCCTTGAAGAGATGCAAAGAAGAGTAAGCCGGCATTTGCATCTTCTTATATGTGCGCCACATTCATCTCTATCAACACATAGTGGTTGATGCATTGTTTTCATTGCAATACATAAGTTGACCTTTTTCTCAAAGTCAACTTAGAAATTTTTAATATTATCGTCCATTTTCCTCTCCAATTCCACGACTTATTTTAGCACAAACCCTCGTAATGTTAATATTTTAATTAGCCTCAATAAGCCTAGTGCCTGTGGTGCGCTGGTGCTTATATGTTCAGGCATTATCGCATTTTCTAATTGCCTTTTGGTTTTGCTCATTCCCTTTTGTTTAATGTGTTGAATTTGACTGAATCCTAATGCCAACATTTTTATAAGCTTCATTCTTGTCGTTTACTCTCTAATCACTTTTCTGTTCAAGTAATCCCCAGCTAATTTGCATTAGAAACAAACCTTATAAAAATGTACATTTTCTACTTTGAAGTTTGAAATTGAGCAATTTTTCTTTTCCAATTTATTTATTTTCAATCAGTAGCAATCTTTTAAATCTTTTTTCTTCTATTAATCTAAATTCTAAACATAAAATATTTCCTTCATTAGTTTTGAACTTATTTACTTCTTAAATAAAATTCAAGGTGTGCATCATTTTCAACAACCACAACTTGAATTGTTTAGGAGTAAGATCAAAGGTGTTTGGTGGGTGTAATTATCATGAGTAGTAGTAGGTTAAATTACAAGGTTGGTCACTAACTTTTAGATTTGTATTCTAATTTTTAAAATGTCTAATAAGTAGATTTAAAAACTTATTTGATGCAAAATTGACACTTTTTAAAGTATAGAAACTTATTTGACACAAAATCAAAAGATTTAAAAACCAAATAAATATAAATATGATATTGAAAGAACTAAATGTAATGTAACATCCTCATAATAATTATATTTGCGATGAGCGTTTGTTTATATTTTATGTTCTTTAAGTGATATTGTTGCTTCTTTATCAGATTGAACTGTTTGATAACGTTGATTATTCTTAAAACCTACTGGTTACTTGTTACTTCCAAATCGAGAAGAAAGTTGGGGATAATTTATTCTATATGGGAAATCCAATAAATAAGTGTATTCCATTCAGAGTTGGTTCACCGTCTTAATTGCTTTTAAAAATTTGTTCATATTATTTTAAAAGAAAGTCAATATCAATGAGTTGTGTACATTTCGATTATAAATGTTCTAACGTGAGAGAAGAGGAAATTTCCTTTCACGCTCAAAATGATTGAAGAAATTATGTTTTTTTAAAAGGAAGAAAAAAAAAAAAAAAGGGGATTACAAAAAAAAAAAAGGGGATTACAAAAAAAAAAAAGGGGATTACAAAAAAAAAAAAGGGGATTACAAAAAAAAAAAAGGGGATTACAAAAAAAAAAAAGGGGATTACAAAAAAAAAAAAGGGGATTACAAAAAAAAAAAAGGGGATTACAAAAAAAAAAAAGGGGATTACAAAAAAAAAAAAGGGGATTACAAAAAAAAAAAAGGGGATTACAAAAAAAAAAAAGGGGATTACAAAAAAAAAAAAGGGGATTACAAAAAAAAAAAAGGGGATTACAAAAAAAAAAAAGGGGATTACAAAAAAAAAAAAGGGGATTACAAAAAAAAAAAAGGGGATTACAAAAAAAAAAAAGGGGATTACAAAAAAAAAAAAGGGGATTACAAAAAAAAAAAAGGGGATTACAAAAAAAAAAAAGGGGATTACAAAAAAAAAAAAGGGGATTACAAAAAAAAAAAAGGGGATTACAAAAAAAAAAAAGGGGATTACAAAAAAAAAAAAGGGGATTACAAAAAAAAAAAAGGGGATTACAAAAAAAAAAAAGGGGATTACAAAAAAAAAAAAGGGGATTACAAAAAAAAAAAAGGGGATTACAAAAAAAAAAAAGGGGATTACAAAAAAAAAAAAGGGGATTACAAAAAAAAAAAAGGGGATTACAAAAAAAAAAAAGGGGATTACAAAAAAAAAAAAGGGGATTACAAAAAAAAAAAAGGGGATTACAAAAAAAAAAAAAAATAAATAAAAAAAAAAAAGAAAAAGAAAAAAAATCCTCTCATCAATTAAGGAGAAAATGCTCGGCGTGGGCTTTAATTTAAAGACAAGAATCACAATTAAAATCGTCTTTTCAAACAGCTATTCTAATAATCCAACCATTGCATCTTAATTAATCCATAATTGTGTATTTTGAACACTATTTTATTTTCAAAACGACTAAATTCATGTTTTAGAACCTTACATTTAAGTATTTTTCAGTTTAGTCTATATTGCTTCAATTTTTTTTAGTACAATATTTGTGAGATGGAGAATTGAATCTACACCTTTAATACTCTTAAGGTGAACTCAGAGTGATGTATTGCTTCAAAATTTTAATTTACTCTCTTATTTTTATTTTTTTAAATTTTTTTCTCCCACGTTTGATGATAAATCAACATGACGTGCATAATATATAATACCTATGAATAAGTGGAAATTTAGAAGAGAATGAATATGTGTAAATTTAGACGCGAAGAACAAAAAAAGTCATTTGAGATTTCTTAAAAATTTGAAATATTTCTTAGCTTAGATAAATCTTTCCCTCTTGAAAATTGTATCCATATTTCATGAAGAAAAATTGTACCTATATAAAAGTTTATTTTTAGTCGATTTAAACATTTAAAGTATAAAAGATAAAATAGAGAGTTTGTGTTAAATATAATTTTAGTTTCTATAGTTTGAAGTCTTTTTAATTTTAGTTTTTATAAATAGAAAAAGATATCTTCAATTGGATCCATAGTGTTAGGTTTTTCAAATTAGTTTTTATTATTTATTAGCATTTTCACTATAAATTTTGAAATCAAATTCACATATTGTATTTTCTTGCATGAAATTTATTATTATTATTATTTAACTAACTTCGATAAAAATGAAGTTTAAGAAACTAAATTTAAGATGGTTTAAAAATGAATTTTTTTTAAAATAATGTTTTTTTAATAAATAATTCAAAAAATAGGGTGAGGAGGAAAAAAATACCAAAAATGGAGTTGTGTAATTGTGGACCCGGTCCACGATTTCCCTTATCGCTGTGCATGCAGACTGACATGCAGTTTGCATGTTGACCGAACTCGTGGACGGGGTCCAGGATTTCGGTTATCGTGGACCGGGTCCACGAGTTCCCCCTCCTTTTAAACCTACCCCCTTCTTCTTCCTCCGCCATTCTTCTTCTTCCTCCTCCACCTTCTTCTTCTTCCTCTCAAACCATTCCCTCTTCTCTCTTTTCACTCTTCAAATCTCTCCTTTCTCTCATTTCATTTCTCACTTGTCCATTGTCCGTCGTTTGTCGACATTGTCTCTATCACAAAGGTAGTATATAGATATCGATTTTCCGACCATCTCATCACTATTTCTTTGTTAAATATAATATACTATATTCGTTTAGCCGCCGCCGCTGCCACCGCCGCAACCGTCGCCGCCGCCACTGCCCCTGCCGCCGCCATATAGATATGCATATATATTTTCCTTTCTAATTATCTTATAAATATGCAATAGTTATATGATAGAAATGCATAGATTGTAAGTTTTGTTTTGCATGCGTGAATAAATTTGTATATGTAGACATTTTTACCAAATTAGATAAATTTTATGTGTAGACGTTTTTATCAAATATTTTATTTTGTTTATAATTTAAAAAATTTAGGTTTTAGTGTTGATTGTTATTCAACGTTTATTGTTATAGGAATAGTTATTGGTAAATAATGTGGTGGGAAATTAGTTATGTTGGTCCACGAGTTTTATAAGTTTGGGTAGATTTGGACTAATTTTTCTTTTTAACCTTTACAGTTGTAAACGAATTTAAATATGTCGTTTCGTCCAGAAGATTTAGTTATTATTGAAGCTAGAAATTTTGCGGATAATGACATTGATGTAGAAATTGATGAATTGTTTGGAGAAGAAGGAAATATAGAAAATGAAAATGAGTTGGTTCAGTAGGAGATATTTACACAGATAGAATGGGAAATTACTAATTCAGTTTGTGAAAAAGGATCAACCTTGGAGGAAATGGGAAAATGTATAGATAACTCTAGTATAATACAAAAAGGAATGTTATTTGATATGAAGGAAGACCTACAAATGGTAGTAAAAAAATATTGTGTGATTGAACACTACCAAATATCTATGGTAGAAGCGAACCAAGATATTTGGTATGTGCGATGCAAGCAATGGGATAAAGGTTGTAGGTGGAGGTTGCGTGCTTGTCGGCGCAACACGGGATGTTTGAAATTACTAAACTTGGAGAGAACCATACTTGTTTATACACAGAATTGGCACAAGATAATTCGCAACTTGATTCTAATTTCATGAGCATTGAAATTCAAAATTTAATTAGAGCTGATCCTAGTGTGCCTGTGGCGGTACTACAAGAAGCACTTAAAAAATAGTACGGATATAACGTCAAATACAGATGCGTGTGGGAAGCTAAGAAAAAAGCTTTGGTTGCAGTCTTCGGCGATTGGGAGAAATCGTATTCAGAACTTTCGTACTGGTTGAGTGCTGCTGTGCACTACAATCCTGGTACAGAGTAGATTGGCATTTTCTCCCTTCTAATGTGCCTGGTAAAACTATATTTGGTCGTGTTTTTTGGGCATTCGGTCCTGCAATTGAAGGGTTTAAGTACTGTAGGCCTTTAATTCAAATAGATGGAACCCATCTTTACGGCAAGTATAAAGGGAAAATGCTCACTGCTTTGTCTATTGACTCGAATGGGCATATATTTCCTTTTGCATTTGCTATTGTTGAAGGGGAAGTTACATCTAGTTGGTCATGGTTTTTGTGGGCATTGCGCGAATATGTTACTGACTGAGAAGGGATTTGCTTAATTTCGGATAGACACAGAGGGATCATTGCAGCAATTAACAACGAGGAAATTGGTTGGGCTGAACCTAAAGCATGTCCTCGTTATTGTTTACGTCATGTTGCGAGTAATTTCAATTCCAAGTACAAACCAAAGCAACTTAAAGATTTGGTGTTTAAGGTTGGAAATCAACACCTAAGACGTAAGTTCATTCGAAACATGAAAGACTTAAAGAAATTGAACCCTGAATGTCTTGAATATTTTTATGATATCGATTTGAATAAATGGACGCAGTCACACGATAATGGGTATCGCTTTGGGTGGATGACAACCAATGCAGCTGAATATTTGAATGGGGTATTTAAAGGAGCTAGAATGTTACCGATCACATCGATTGTTAGGTCAACATTTTATGGGACAATCTTATACTTTGAACGTCGTAGACCAAAAATAAGTGAAGCATTCGATCGTGGGGACATGTACACAGAATATGCCATGAGAAAGCTTAAAAGATGGGAGAAACGAGCAACTGCACATACAGTGACGTCAATTGACAGGGAAACACAAAGTTTTGAAGTTCGAACCGGCATCAGTATGGTTTCTCCTTACAAAGGCCAAAACATACAAGTAGTGTGCTTGAAAGAGGGGACTTGTTTTTGTAACAAGTGGCAGTCTTTCAAGATTCCATGCTCTCATGTAATTGCAATTTGTAATTACATGCGTTTGTCATTCGTGCATCTGATTGACGAATACTATAAATTGTCTCATTTAAAGTTATGCTATGAATGTCGCTTCCATCCAATACAGCACCCTGACTATTGGCCAGAGTTATCATTTACGGAAGTGCATCCTAACGCAAACTTATTAAGGGAGCATGGTTGATCCAAAACTTCGCGAATTCATAATGAGATGGATTGGCGCGAGGCAGACACAAAAGTTCGATGTGGGATATGCAAAGGATCAGGGCATAACAAGCGTACCTGTCCACTCCGTAATTTAGGAGCTTCATCTTCGAGTCATTCATAGTTTAGCAAGCAATGTATTTTGTTTAATTAACATTGTAATGAATTTCGTTTATTTAACATTGTAATGTATTTCGTTTATTAAACATTGTAATGTATTACGTTTATTTAACATTGTAGTGTATTTCATTTATTAAACATTGTAATGTATTTCGTTTATTTAACATTGCAATGAATTTGGTTTATTTAACATTGTAATGTATTTTGTTTATTTAACATTGTAATGAATTTTGTTTATTTTAACAGTGTTGAATATGGATCCTGGTCCATCTAACCCTGTTCAGCTATATCTTTAAAACACTCACCGATCACAGACAGTATGGGATAATGTATTCACTGTGGTACTATATTGTCGGAGAAGAGAGACAGTTTCTTAGCATACTATACCGTTTGATGAACGTACAGTGCCTTATCTACAATAGGCCGGTTTTATTGGGGTTGCACAAATTGGATTCATACAGTTGGACTGACACCTCATTACTGCTTTAGTAGAGTGCTGGAGGCCGGAGACCCACACATTTCATATGCCTAGTGGGGAATGCACCATTACGCTGCAGGACATTGCAGTACAATTTGGAATACCAATGGACAAAGAACCTGTTACTGGTTATTTGCAACATGATTGGAAACAGATTTGTGAAGATTTCTTAGGCGTTCGACCACTTGACTTAAAAGGCTCAAGGTTCAGTCTCCCGTGGTTAGCCTCTCAGTTTACAGAATTGTCTCCTGATGCCGATGACGTCAGTATATAGAGATATGCACGAGCGTATATCATGCAGCTTATCGGAGGCTTTCTGTTTACTGACAAGTCCAACACGCTGGTGCACTTAATGTTCCTCCCACTACTGGCCAGTTTTGAGCAAGCTGGTAATTATTCCTGGGGTGGTGTTTGTCTTGCATGGCTGTACAGAGAATTATGTCAAGCCAGTCATGCACAAGCTTTGGATATAGCAGGCCCACTGATACTACTTCAAGTATGGGCCTATGATCGATTTAGCATTGTTGCACCACAAGTCCAATTACAACCTCCAAAACATTTTCTAGGACGTCCACTCAGTGCCAGGGATTATTTTCTGTATATATTAATTTCTTTGTCAATACAATTAGCAAAGTATTTAATTGTTTTATATCCGTGTGATAGATGGAGCAGTGTATTAGCTGCATCTGAACAATCAGCAAACATGTTGCTGGTATATCGCTCAATATTTGACCGTTTGATGCGAAATCAGGTAATAATAAATATGTTGCATATAACTGAATATTACATATGTTTTTAGGTTTTAATTATTCTTGTACATGGTTTCAGATCAATTGGACGCCATATACACATGTTATGTTGTTGTTGCCTGATTACTATCATGATGGACAAGACATTTGGTTGACGGTCAGCCCACTTATATGCTTTCATATCGTAGAGTGGCATCAACCAGATCAAGTGTTGAGACAATTCGGTATGCGGCAAACCGTATCGACGTTGTGTAATACACTCCTTCAACTACACCAAATCGATTTAAGAGATAAACACGACCAAAACTGGCGTCAAATTCATGCAAAGTATATATCATTTTGGCGTGCACGTCATGGTCGCTGTGCACAAGGAGAAATAATAAACGAGTCGGATGTGTCTAATGATTATTTGTCATGGTACGACTCTATCACAAGAAAATTTATCACACCTTACGGTGCCTACTATTACTGCATGGTAAACATCTTATTATGTAGTGTTTTTCAATTACATGCTAAGAATATTCTTTTATACTTATATATTTTTTTTATCGTGCAGAATAATTTTGTCCACGATGTGCACAGTTACTCCTTAGAACACAATTTACTAGAGTTGAGTTCAATGTGTGAGCAAAACATGGTAAATGTTGAAGAAATCATTCAACATACAAGGAGGCTCAATGTTGCTGACACTGATCGAAAACGTATTCGTCGTAGACAACAGAGACAACGTGACGAAGGTGTTCCAGAGCAACCCGATGACCAGGAACCTCACATATTACAACCAGACATTGCATCCGGTTCTGGCCATCAACAGGAATATTATGCACACGATGAATTTTCATCTGTCGTCACCCAACAGGATATCGACGATGTAACCCACCAGCAACAACAAATTGAAGTGCCTGTGCCTCGTCGTGGACAACGTGCGCGAAGAAGACCACCATGTGGCACTTGATTTGTATTTTAAATTTTTTGATTTGTATTAACTTTTTATCTTTAACTAAATGAATTAATGATTTTCCATTACATTTTCAAAATTTAATAATCAATGAAACTAATACAATAATTGATGAACACAAGTAAGAAGCAAAAGGGTCATTAATTAATTAACTTATTTATCATGGAGAAAAAATCGGACGATTTTGGACGTATCATGGGAAAAGAACGGGGGTAAGGAGTCTTTTTGATTAAAACTCGAACCATAAATACTATCCGAAATAGTGAAGGGTGCTTGATAATATTCCATTCCTTGAAAGCCTGTGAATACTAGAGCCAGTGAAACGGTAGCTACTAAAGCGTAAACTGCTAGTTCCTCCTTCCCCGCGATTATAACATGATGAGTCCTTATTGTTGTTGTTAGTCAAACTCGTGGACCCCGGTCCACGAGTTTGGTGGAAATCGTGGACCGGGTCCACGAGTTTGGTCAACACTCGCGGATCGGGTCCACGACTTACTTACACAACGACCGCCACGTAGCAAATTTGACTGAAATCGTGTACTGGGTACAAGATTTCACCACCCCAATTTTCAAATTATTTTCTAAACCACCCTATTTTTGTCATTAGTTTCTAAACCACCCTATTTTTCGAATTTGTTTTTTAAATAATATTATTCTTTAAAATAACCCTTTAAAAATAGAAAAAGTAAAATTAAACAAATTTCAAATTACATATTTTAATCTAAAAAGTAAAAAACATGAAATGAGTGGGAATCGTATCTTGAAAAAATATGTAATGCAAATGGATGGGAAGTGTAGTATGAAGAGATGGGGGAATTAAGAATTGATGGGTAAAATAAGGCTTAATATTTGGAAATATGAGGTTTTGTTTTGACTTTGTTCTAAAGTCTAAAGAAAGAATCCCATAAGCAATGGGATGGAATGGAAGCGCGTTTGAGTTGGCGGATTCCACGTAGGGACGGAGCGCGTGAGGAATTTGGTGATGTGTTTTGTTTTGGCATTCGCTTCGTCTTTACGCAAACAATTGAGACAAAGGCCGACGCTCCATAGTAAGTGCATGGCGTCCACGCGTTGGGATTCTCGTCTCTCTGGGTTGACTTAACCCACAAAATTTAACCGTGGTCAAGGAAAATGGAAAGGTCATCGGTTTGCGTGAAGAAGCCAAATTGGCTCTTGGAGAATGCGTAGGAGCCCACGCCTCTCTTTCTCTTCAAATTCACCATTTTCATATACCAAATACCAATTCTTAATTTTCCTCAACAAACCATCAAACAAATAATAATAAATTAACCAATTTTTAATTATAATTCTAGACTCTCTTGCGCCGCAATTGACCATTCTCTCCCATTCTCCTTTGTCCTTATTCCCATCCCCTCCATTCCCCCAAATTCTATTCATCTTATTCATTATTATATTTGGATTAATCACATTTCACTCTCATTTTAACTATACAACCTTTGATGTTAATGGTTCAACTTCTTCTTTTTTTATTAAATTAATTTTCAATTATATATGTAATCAAATACAATATATCATGCTAACAATGCAGTAAAATACCCGTATTTATTTATTAGTCACCCATTTGAGTTTACTTTCTAGCTTAGATTCTGAATTCATCTTAACTTATAAGTTAATATATTTTAATAATAATGAATAGTCACACGCGTATACTAGATAGTATATTTTCAAACATGTCATTCTTAATTAAATACTACAACTAAACATCATTTTCAATTTATAACTTTTATATGTCAAAAGTTATTTTTAAAAAAGAAAAAAAAACTTTTTAGTCTCTAGATTTTAGGTTTGATTTCTATTTAGTTTCTAAGTTTCAAAATATTACACATTTATTCTTTAAGCTTCAAAATGTTACAACTTTATCTTTGAAATTTGAATTTTGTTTCAATTTGGTATTTAGGTTTCAAAATTTATCTTTTGAGTTTTTTTATTTTTTATTTTTTACTAAACACTCATTGTTTATCTTTGATGTTAATGTTTCTTAATTATAGCATTTTGAAATTTAACTATTAAATTGAAACTAAACTCAAAATTTAAAACAGTAAGTAAATAATATTTTGAAAATTTATGGACCAAATCAAATGATATATAGATATATATTATATATATTTTTGGTGACATATGATGTAAATTTAATTGAATCAGAGGGCGATCTTTTATGGTGGATGATAAAAATTGATTCGATAGGGATAAGGAATAAGAAAATGACATGGCCGCGCGTGCCAAACCACTATACAGTGTACACGATAAACCCTCCCACATACAATTAACAGAAATTTGACAAGTGGGCCATTGCTATTTTCCGCGACGTGTCACTATGCATACGTGGCACTATTTGATTGGCTATCCGACCTCGAATTATGTTATCTTGAAGTTGACGAGATAATTTACGGGAGGAAAATGCGGTTGGGAGAGAGAAAAATGGTGGCTCTATGAGACAGAGACGGCCATTTTTGGTGTTATATAAACACTCTGAAACCTACCAGCGTTTTCAAGGCGAAATTTCATATTGCGGACAACACCCATTAAGAGGGAAACTAATTTCTCTCCTTTTTTCTTTTTTAATCTGCAATTATTATCTTCTGTTCAACTACTTCGATTTCCCCCCCTTCTCTACTTTCCCCGCTTCTCTGAGTTCCCTTTCTGTCATCCTCTGTCTTTCAAAGATTGAAAATTTGGGTTTCTTTTGGATTTGAAGTTCGAAATTTTCATTTTGCGTTATAGACCCAGAAGGCTGGTTCTTGAAAGTCAGGTGATTCAGAATAGAGATCCAGATTTCTCTGTCTTTCGTAAATATTTTCCTGTTTTGATCGGCTTCGAGGGTGTTTTTTTTTAAGTCCCTCAGGTTGGTTTCTGAAACAAACTTGTTTTCTCGTTCTGCTTTTTCATTCTCTTTTTCTTGAAGTAGAATTTTGTTATCCTGGGATCTTTTATTGCCCTTTAATTTTTTGTGCAAGTTTTTTTAAGTTTCTTGACAACTCACATGGCAACAGCTATAGATATTTACAGTGGAATTTCGACGCCGGTTTACTCTTCGGATCCTTTTAGCGAGGAATTAATGAAAGCACTTCAACCTTTTATGAAAAGTGCTACCTCAACCTCCGCCTCCTCCTCTTCTTCTTCTCTATCATTGCCTTCTCCTTCTGTTTCTTCTCAGTCTAGACTAAGCCCTGATTTTTGCTCCCCGTCGAGCACCCGCTTGTTTTCTCACGGGTTCTCGGCAATTGAACAAATGGGTTTTGAGCGATCAGGTCCAATTGGGCTAAACAATCTCACCCCTTCTCAAATTCTCCAAATTCAAGCTCAAATTCAACTACCCTCACCAACTATGTCTTCCTTCTCTTCTTCTTCTTCTTCTCCTTCTTCATTCCAGTCCCAATATCATAACTTCCTTGCCCCTAAATCCATCCCCATGAAGCACATCGGCTCTCCACCTAAGTCCACTAAACTCTACAGGGGAGTCCGGCAGCGGCACTGGGGAAAATGGGTGGCTGAAATCAGACTCCCTAAGAACCGAACTAGACTCTGGCTTGGGACTTTCGACACGGCCGAGGAGGCTGCTTTGGCATATGACAAAGCTGCTTACAAGCTCCGCGGGGACTTTGCTAGGCTCAATTTCCCACATCTCAAACACCAATTCGGAGACTTCAAACCTCTTCACCCTTCTGTGGATGCCAAACTTCAAGCAATTTGTCAGGGCTTGAAACAGGGGAAAACAGAGCAGCTCTGTTCTGTTGAGGATGAAAAACCAACGACCAATCCACTTCCATTCGAATCAAACTCAGTGGCTAACAATTTTTGGGAACCAGAATTGAAAAGTGAAGTGGAAACCTCATCTTCATCTTCATCCTCATCTCCTTCACGGTCTGAAGATTATTCCACCGGATCTTCCCCTGAGTCAAGTATCAGCTTCTTGGATTTTTCAGATTCTCAATGGGGTGAAGGAGTAGAAGCATTTTGTTTGGAAAAGTATCCTTCTGTTGAAATTGACTGGGCAGCTCTGAGTCAGCTGGCTTAATCAGAGTGTTAGTGATGTTTTTCTATGTAATTTGTGGTTTGTGATAACGGTGTCTAGTTTGTTGCAAAGATTCTGCAATGAAATTTTAGGCATTTGCAGAGGTCTTGTGTTAAGGTGAACGTTTAGGGGTCAGTCCATGAAAGAAGAGTCTCAAGAGATATGTAGTTTGTCTGTAATGGGTTGTTGTATTCCATTGTGGTCTGCAGGTTGTTTTTTCTTCTCTTGCATGACCATTTTGGTTATCAAGTCTTTTTTTTTTTTTTTTTTTTTTTTTTTCTTTTTTTTTTTTTTTTTTTTTTTTTTTCTTTTTTTTTTTTTTTTTTTTTTTTTTTCTTTTTTTTTTTTTTTTTTTTTTTTTTTCTTTTTTTTTTTTTTTTTTTTTTTTTTTCTTTTTTTTTTTTTTTTTTTTTTTTTTTCTTTTTTTTTTTTTTTTTTTTTTTTTTTCTTTTTTTTTTTTTTTTTTTTTTTTTTTCTTTTTTTTTTTTTTTTTTTTTTTTTTTCTTTTTTTTTTTTTTTTTTTTTTTTTTTCTTTTTTTTTTTTTTTTTTTTTTTTTTTCTTTTTTTTTTTTTTTTTTTTTTTTTTTCTTTTTTTTTTTTTTTTTTTTTTTTTTTCTTTTTTTTTTTTTTTTTTTTTTTTTTTCTTTTTTTTTTTTTTTTTTTTTTTTTTTCTTTTTTTTTTTTTTTTTTTTTTTTTTTCTTTTTTTTTTTTTTTTTTTTTTTTTTTCTTTTTTTTTTTTTTTTTTTTTTTTTTTGTTTCTCTTTTCTATTGGTTAGCTTTTGTAAGTTGAAAATGTAATTAAGCACTTTGTGTTTTTGATACATAAGTTGGTCTCTTCCTGTCTTGTCTGATGGTTCTGTTCTTAATTTTATATCAGGGAGGAAATTGTGAAATTTGAAAAGAAGAGAGTTCATGTAACCATTAAAAATAGTAGTTGGAAAATAACATTTGAAAGAGTTTGGGAAGGGTGAATCAGATTATATTTGAATTGGTATAGATTCAAAATTTAACTATTTGAATTATTAAGGGGGCTAGAAATTTGGTTTGGAATTTAGAAGAGCATCCCACTTGGATTTTGGATGTATCCATTGTGTTTGAAATGAAATATTCTTATTGTTTAGGTGACGCCAAAGACAAAGTTGGGAGTCGGAAACAAAAAGAAAAAGTCTGGATACTTTAGTAATATAAAAAGGAAGCAAAGAAAATCAGTGGGCTCTCAAGACACCGTTTGATATTTGGGGAATCCCCTGGCTTTGGCTGAAACATAAAAAGTGATTGAATCATGGCCACTCCTTTGTTTGGATCAAAACAATATCTCCCATTTTGATCATATTCTTCCTCACCCCTTGTTTTGGAATTTTAAAAGGAGTGTGAAACTTGGATTGTAAAGTTATTTGGAGGGTTGCTTTAAGGGTAATAATATAATTCTAAATCCAAGTTGGAGTTTAGGGTTGGGAAGCATCCTAGTTTACTTTACCAGTTCCGACTGATGTGGCATTTCCGATTGATTTCCTTTAACATCTAACTCCAAATGCAAACTAAGCTAAGCTAAGCATCTAATTTCCATTTAATCTTTTTTAAATAATAATAATAATAATAATAAATTCCATCTAATCTACCCCTATAAAGAAGCTTCTAGCTAGGTCAACACAAAGCCAGGAAAAGGATAAGAGATTGCCAAATTTTCAAATTTAGATGCTCCAAAATCCTCCAAATCTCCAAATGGAAGTGTACATACTTATTTTTAGACATTTATGGCTTTAGTTACCTACAAATTTTACACACAGAAATATGCGACCGAAGTTCTCAAAAAGAGAGTAATTTTATAAAGGGATAACTTTAACTATTTTATTAAGGGATAGATTGTTAGGGGTGATTTTGGACTAGAGACTACAATTGACATCGAACAATAACAAAAATGATAAAGTCAAGAAGATAACAAGATTTAGATTGGAAGTGATACCCTAGGACCAGAGTGAGCGTAGAAAAGCCGCATGGACCTTGGCCCAACCCAACGTGCTCGACCTCGACCAAGCCTAACAAAGTACTTCTGGACATGGCCTATGCATATTCCGATCCAAGGAACACCCTAGGACCAAAATGGGCCTAAGAGAAGATATTCGATGAGTTAAAGGATAGTTCCAATGCAATTCTGTAACCTTATTAGGAAGGACCGATCATTGGGAAGAACTCAGGTTAATTACACCTATAAATACATCATAATGACTCAAGGAGGGAGAGGCAAGTCTATTATTTCCACACTCAAACCCCCAACTTGCTTACTTTTTCACTCTCTCACTTAAGCACTGGAGCCCATGTGGCAACCACCACAAGATTCTTAACTATTCGTAATTAATTATTTCTTAATTGATTTTATAAAATTCAAAAAAATCTCTCTCTATATATATTATATAGAAAATATCTATATATAAAGAAATAAATATTGCACTCATACAGAAAAAAAAATGTTATTGATCCAATATATACAATAAAATATGGGTTTAAATAAATTGAAGTATTGCTAAGGCTTTTTCAGAACTACCCATGTCACAAGAGTATAGATTACTATGGACCAACTAACCAATGACTATACACGATTCCATAAATGAACCGATTACATACCAGTTCCAAGAAATTAGAGGTTATGGCAAAACTTCGTTTAAAATGATGTGGTAGAAAGCAACATGCGACTTGAAGGACATGATCCGTTGTAGATTCTTACACACACAATTTTATGTTATATAGGAATGAAGATGCTCTTGACTCGACATCGTTTGTTCTGTTCCACTAGAGCTCTTATTTTTTAAGGGTTTTGATGTAAATAGTACATGATGGAGCTCGAGTAGAAAGTATTGATTCATTTATCAAGGGCAGAGATCTAGGGTTAGTGTCAATCAATAAGTTAAAATTAAAACTACTTTGTAAGTATAGGTTCGGCATAGAAATCGAAAGAATACAATTATTATTTTGAAGGTCATATTCTTGTTAACAAATCTATAGTTGTTGTCATGCGAATGTCAGACATATTTTACTTTGTGCAGATTTTGGCATTGACAACGATTTTAGAGAAAAAGAAATATTGTAGTCTACGTTAGATTTGGAAACAATCCTATAGGTAGGTTACAATTAGGACTTAGATTTGGAAAAAGTTTCATTGTAACTTTTGATTTTTTAAAATTGTCTTTAAAAAACCAATTATACATTTTTTAACCAAACTGAGGGATGACAATTGGAGTGGTTTTATGTGTAAGAATTGAAAGATATATGTTAACATCATGAATCTCCAACTTAATTTCAAGTTCAATTTAATTAGATGGTGATGTGAATGAGATGATATATCTCATTCAACATTTATCCACTATCAGTCACGCTAAATTGCCATCCATCCATTATAATTCTTTTTCTCTTTAGACAACCTAAAAATTCAAAGGCTAAAATAAAAGATTTTAAAATATAGGACATAATTATTAAATTCTACCTAGTATTTTGTATAAGTCAATCGATGTTATGGAACAAAAATCTATTTCTTCCTAAAATTTTAAGTATGTTTTTATTTAATTTTCGAGTTTCGAAAACTTACATTTTTGCTTCTACATGTTGAAAAATGCTGGATATTTTTGGGTGTCGTATGACAAAGAGATTAATAGCTTAACGAAAGGCTAATTTCATCCCTTTGAAATTAATTTTACACGGTAATGTTGATATTCAAAAAAAAAAGCAAAAGGAAACCCTCTTTATTCCCACCAACAACAAGTGTAGAGAGCTGGGAATTTAAACAAAATACTCGGCTTGATAAACTTTTTAAATTAAAATTAAATTACTTTTAAATTTTAGGAGTATTTTATATCATGTAACTAAAAGAAAATACTTAGACACATAAGCTAAATTTAAGTTGAGTCTAATGCCTACCATACTATCAATGATGAGAGTTGGAGTAGTAAATTAACGTAAATAGAATATATAAAATAATTTTTAAGGGATGATGATTTTTTTAAGGAAAAATATGATAATAGAGGTTAGTAGATGCATTATAATGTCTCAACTAAGTTGACACATTCTTAACATTCTCCTCATCTTCCCCTAAAAAAAAAAATATATATATATATATATATAATAAATAAATAAATAAATGTTAGAAAGGAGCTGAAAACAAAAAGAAACCATATAGTGGTTACATGAAAACATTAAGATTGAGACCGATGGTTGAAAATCATTCTTTGAAAAGTTCTGATGGGTAAGACCAACATCCTGTCCAAGGGATGATTATTTATTGATTGACTTTATGTTAACTATTACTTATATTGAGGGTTGAAATTTTCATAATTTTGATATAACATTTAAAAATAAAAAATTTAATTTAATTTAAAAATAAAAGATAAATAAATAAATAAATAAATAAACCCCCGAAGATTTTCGTGTATTTGGTGGATCCATGGAATTGGAGCCTGGAGGTCCGTGGTAAAAAGCAAGAGAGATAAGAGCCCGCATTGTTAAACTCATGCACCTTAGGCATCATTTGGGCCTCCAAAAGAAAAATTGGGCACAACAAGTGAGCCCAAAACATATTTGAGCTCAAAGATGCCGAATATATTTTGGCAGTGGACAACTGGACATATTGTAGCGTATTCACTATTGAGGGACTTTATTTTACCAACACCCACAATTATTATAATATAAAGATGACAATCATTATGTTGCCTAAGCAAAGAAATAAATTTCTGAATGTGAATTATTAGGTTTTTGAGGCTCAACTAATTTCTAAACAGTAACATGTAGGTACCGAAAGAATTCTAGTGTTGCCATACATGGTTTGAAATAATTTTCATACTAGTTTCTATTTGTTGTTTTTCATGAAAAGAAATATTAAGCGATGAACTTTGTAACCCTAGTAAACTAATTGCATCTTAATTGGCGATAAATAAATACAATGCAAATGTATACATATCGTATATAACAGTAGTTTTCAAATTTAAAATAAGCTAAATTGAATATCGAAATAAGTCCGACCCTTTAAAACTTCAAAATCTTGTAGAAAAATCAATAAGCACAAGAAACACGCTTATAATTAATGAATCATCCTAAGAACAATTATTCGTTCGACACATGTAATAAATAGACTATAAGGATTATTGAAATTGACTTTTTCCATAATTATTAAGCGAGGAAAGAAAATAGATTCAAAGTGGGGTTAAGGCGTGTGTTTGGAGTTGTCTTTTTTGCCATTTTGGTTCGACCGTGTCTCTTTCAGCTGCAAAACTATCACAAAGAATTTCCATTAAAAAAGAAAAAAAAAAAAAAAAACTATCACATAAAATTTAATGCACATTTTTAAGGATAACGTCCGAGGGTAAGGACATGGGAGCCATTATTAGGCCACAATTTTGAGTTTGACTGTCGGCTTGGAAAACCTATATTTCAAATTAAACTCTAGTTGTTGGCAAGATTTGTAATTTGGCCAATTTGGCTATAAAATTATCACATATTTTGTCTCCTTCAAATTTTATTTTATACGGTCATATTCATTTTTATTTATTTTTATCAATTTAGATGTATGCATGCTTTATATTTAAAGTATTGAATATGTGTAAGAAAAAGAAATGAATGATTGATTTTTTTTTTTTTCTTCCCATTTATGAAGAAATGAGGAGTGCGAAGACATCTTATCATATGTCTTGTTTGTGCATCATTTAAATTTAGTTCTTTTGGAAAAATAAGCATATATATATTCAGAGCATAATCTAACGTAACACTATAGAATTAAGTGTGAGGTAACTACTTGCTTTGAGCCCACTAATTAAATCATTATCTTATAAAAGTAATTTGATATTCAGACTTTTATTTAAAGTTATTATATTCTCACGATCAAAATTGACAAGTTACCTCTTCCAATGGCTGAAATGAAAAGCATCAAAAAGCCAGGGCTGAGAAAATACATAGCAATTGAAATCTAGGGTTTCAACATAATTAAATAGGCAAAGAGTCCTCCCATTTTAAATTTGTCAACGGAAGACCAAGAACATTTTCAAAAAAAAAAAAAAAAAAAAAAAAAGTTTCTGTGAGGGTTCCAACGTGATTCATTTAATTGACATATTTTTAAAAATTCCATATTCTATTTCTTAATAGAATTAAAAATGCCAAATGAATTAATTACAACCATTGAAAGGTTTTTGAAATGAGATGTTGTACCTTGCCTTGAGGACTCCCACCATCATTTTACAAATTTCATTTTAATCTCCAATATTCGTCTCACTTCAAACCAACATAAATCAGTCACATCCCAAACAAAAAAAGAAAAGAAAAGAAAAAAAAAACAAACAAACAAGAATTTAGGTTTATTGCATGAGAATTAAATAAATGTTTAGCCCCCCTAGTTTCCCTAACTACTTTAACTTTATCTTGTGGCATGCGCATATGGAGGAGTTTCGCTATAAAGTAATCATTCTTATATACACAAAACATCTTTTATATATAGTAAATCTTGATCTTTAGACCCAGATAATGGTGGGGTTATTATATTAATATGTAAATATATATATATATTCCCCGTGGCAAAGGACACCTTTTTTATATTATAAACTAAAAACTGTTTTACTTTATGTTAAAGATTTCAATCTTGATTCGGTTGCATGCCTATGGTGAGTGTTACAAAATTATTATTGTGAACCTGTTGTACTTTGGTAACATTGGCCGTCCAAATTGACACAAAAACATGATTAAAGAAATTAATTAAATTCAGGTAGGATTATATTCTGTGAGAGAGGCTAAAAAAAAAAAAAAAGTTAGGATATAGAATTAATGCTTGTTTTGATCTAGAATGGGGCAAGATCAAATATTAATATTCATTTGTTTAAGAAATTAAGAGAGAGCATTAAAGCTTCGGTGTATTAAGGTCATAATTAGGAATAAAATGAAAGGAAAAAAATGATTGAGGAAGAAATTAAAGGGTTTCGGGGGAATGGAAGATATTTAAAAATGATGAATCCCGACAAAGATTCTGATTACTTGGAAATCCATGAAACCGACCTGGACATTACTAGGAAGGTCCCATTTGTGTATCATTTAACCACCACCAATCCAAGAAATTATGCCTCTCCTTCATTAATTTCATCTAAAGCACACACAAATCCCTTTTATCCAAATCGTTTTCCCCCCTTTTCATTAGGAGACAATGATATTCACTCCATACTTTTAAAATTTTAAAGTTCATATTCAATATTCAGTAATAATGTATTGATTGACTAAAGAACTCAAGTTGATGGGTCATAGTAAATTTAATTATATCAACATTTTAAGGTAATGTCTTTATAAGAATGTGACTAAAATAAGGGTGTATGTTTTGGCCTCTAATTTACCCATAGGAGTGAGTGAGTTGGTTTAATATAATAATCCGGAGATTAATGAAATCAAAAGTTAGAAAAGAGTCGGAATGATTTTTAGAGTAACAGACAATTGTGAAAGGAGGGACACAGAGAGGGGAAAAAAAAAACATAAGGTTGGCTTTAATTTTGACACGAAAACAAGACCTAATTGGATGCACCTGCCGACCACAAATCGCAAGTACATAAGTGGCACTGTCTTACTCAAAAAAAAAAAAAAAAAAAAAAAAAAAAAAAGTGGTACTGTCTCTCTCTGCTTTAAAAGGGTTTCTTAATTTTTTACTTTCCCGAAGATTATACTATGAATTAATTCTATTCATCATTTATATATAACAGATGTCGGTGAAAATTGCCCAAAGAATTTTTGCTTAGGGTTAATTTGGGGTCTATTAATCCTTCAATCATCAAGTCTAGTTATATATGGATAATTCTTTAATCATCGAATCTAGCGCAAGAATATTTACGAAAGTCTTTGGAAATATATTACAAGTAATTAGAAAGAATTGTGAATCAATATGATTATAGATATTGCTTTTTAATACATATATATATATATATATAAAAGCATTTTAGATACAGTTTTAAAAAGGAACTAGTTATGTGTGGGCCTAAAGTTTAATGTGGACAATATAATAATCGACAAAATATGGAGATAGAGACTTCCATTGTCCTCTCATGTAAAAGGTTTTTTCTCTTTTTTTTTTTTTTTTTTTCTTTAAGGCTAAACGATTATTTAAATGATTTAGTTAATCTCTTCTACAAGTGAAATCTAGTTGTGATATAAAAATACTTATTAGTCCTTTTCACAATTATTTTTGTGGGGTTACATATTTAAAACACATAAAGTTGTTTACTTAATCGTTTCTATTTTATTTATTACTATTCAGATTCTTTAAAATTTAACCAAAATTAGAAGGTATGAGAGACTTTTCCAAATTAATACTGCTTGTGTATCTCTAAAAACTTTACTGTGTTTTTGAAATTTAGAACGCAAAGGAAAGGAAGACGAAAATAAGTTTATGTTGTGAAATAAAAGTAAAAAATAAAATTGTTACTAGTCTCGCTCTTTATTGTTTAACGTGCCTCATTGTTAATCTAATAATCTCATTGTTGAACAACAATATAAAATAAGTTAAAATTGTGTGAGAAATTTTAGCGTCTTAAGTTAATATTTGAAGATTAAAAAATATATATTTGACCACTTTAAATAAATATAAATATTTTGATAGATTAGTGGAATTTCCCATTGAGACACAATTAATTAGAAATGAATAAATGAAACCTAACTAATCCAATTAAAATCTCCGTGACAATGTGAATAATAATTTTAAAAAAATGAAAGGAAAATGAAATAGGGTCCACAAACCGACCCAAAAAATTGAAGGTCATTTTTATCGAGGGTTTTATGGAATATTCTATAAGTAGCACGCCTTTTTATATAATCTTAACCAACAAGAATAAATTTGAAACAATTCTATGTAACGTTTAGTTCTTAATAATAATGTAAATTAGGTAAGTCCTAAAAAGATTGTTAATGTTCCTCTAAAGTCTAAACAAGTTTCGTATGGGATCAAATATTTTGATTTTTGTTTGCACGAGTCCAGTTGTCAAGTGGCCAATCAATGCCAATTAAATATGATTAATACAAAATATTGTCTTTACTTTTTTTAAGTATTAAAGAGGTGAGAATTCGAATCACAAATTATTTCATATCGTTGATATATATTTTATATTAGCTCTTCGACTTATTTGTGTTTATACAGTGCTATAGCATATACACACCGGATTAATTAGGAGCATTCTTCTTCTTCTTCTTATTATATATATATAACGCTGATTTCTCTTTCTTAGAAAACAGAAATTGTAAAAATAATAATAATAAACACATAATTATAACAATTAGATTAAAAAAAAAAAAAAAAAACGTCTTAAAGGGTTAGTTGCATAAATGACATCCAAGCCCAAAATAATAGAATATATAGTATAAGGATAAAATAATTGTATATATAGCACAAAAATTGGTAAAAGACTAAAAAAACTCATTCCCAACTACCATTTCGCGGCTTTCTCAAATTGAAAGCTATCAATAATAGTTACTGTTATTAGTTGCTATCACTAATAACGGCTATTAGCAATAGCTTTCAATTTGAGAAATATTAAGTTTGATGTCACTAATACATGAATATTGCTTATATCTATCTAAGTTTTATCCTCAATATAATTGATAATTAATATATTGATACGCAGTTATCACTGATATACAAATATCACTAATATCTACCTAAGATATATCACTGTTATCGTTGATAATTAATATTACCAATACACAGATATCACTGATATCTACTTAAGTCATACCATTGATATTTACCTAAGGTATATCACTTAAATCACTAATATTTTGACATAAGGCTATCAATGATATCACGGATATTACCAATATACGGATATCACTGATATCTACCTAAGTTCTATCATTGATAAATGGATATTTTTTATATTTACCTAAGTTATACGACCAATATCATTGATAATTGATATTTCTGATACACCGATATCACTTATATCTGACTGAGTCATATCACCAATATCACCAATATCATTGATGTCATTGATATCTACATAAGTCAAATCATTAATATGCAGATATCACTGATATCTACCTAAATTATATCACTAATATCATCAATTTTTAAATGCTAGAATTGCCAAATGCATATTTTCACATTTACATAGGACTTTAGTATATCAGTGGCTATCATCGATAAATTTATATTATTATGTCATAATAATAAAAGTCTATCGTTGATAGCTACTAATATATTTTATATAAGTTTTAGACTTGTAGTTTGATCTTAAGTATTTACTAATAAACTATTATACATAGTTGATATAAGTTTATAAGTAATAGACTTCTATCACTGATTCAAGTAGTTTGTAAATAGTCTGTCAGTGATAGAGACATATCACTAATAGACTATGGCTTAGTCTATAGTGATATTATAGGTTATCAATGAAAATGGTTTATTATTAATAAACTTCACACTTCTAAAGTTCTACAAAAAAGAAAAATAAAATATAAAAGCTATGGGTTCATTTGATAATGTTTTCGTTTCACATATTTTGAGAAACAAACTTGTTTGATAAACATTATTTTGTTTCTTATTTCTAACGTTTAAAAGACATTTAAAAAAAAATTGTGCAAATTTGATAACTAATAAAAGTAGTTTCTTTTAAATCTGTGTTCATTTGGCTTGTTGGTGTCAAGGCACTTGAAAAATGATTATGCACTCTTAAATCTTGATTTAGAGATTCAAAGTCGTCTATTTTTTAAAAAATAATAACAATAATTACTTTTTTAAGTAAAAAGGAAAATGGTTTCATGAAGGGAGAGAGGTAGATAAAATGGGGAGGGGGAGAGAGGAGTGAGAGGGGCAGTGGGGAAAATCTCGGAAAGAGAGGTCGGAGGGGGAGTAGTGAGAGGGGAGAGAAAAAGGGCAAACTTGGAATTAATTTTTTTTTTTTTTTAAGTTGGCATTCAATATTTGCAAATATCTGAAAGATGTACTATATTTTTGAATTGTTTCCCAACTGTGCTATCCACTCTAATTTTCCTATCTTAAACAATGAAACTTTGACCCAATCTCAAAAAATTCTTAGATCTTTTTGAATGGTAATGATTTTGGTTCGTAAATCTTTGGAAGTAATCATCAAGCCTATGATCACTCTTTTTCCTTCAAAACTTTTTGCTTCTCTATTGGTTTTTTTTAAATGATTAAGTTTACCAACATGTAATAACACTCTTATCGTCTATTGATTTATTTGTTTTGTTATCTACTTTTAATTTTTTTTTGTGCTTTCAATAACCAAACTAAATTTTGAAAATTATAAAGTGGTTTTTATTTTTAAATTGGGCTAAGAATACCAATGTGTAGTTAGGAAGGATTAAATACATGGTAGAGAAATTGTAATAAAAACAACCACAATTTTTAAAAAATTAAATAATTATTAAATGAAACATAGTGGCTGTAAGTATATATTGTAGATTAACCTTCTTTCTCTTTTTTTTTTAAACATAATTCTAGAGGATAGAAGATTAATAGGCGTACCCAAATATTTTAACTACTTGACTCATCCATAGCACGTTCATCATATACTGAAACAAAAAAAGGTGCATTAATATCATAAAATAGATACAAAGGGCGAGCGAGAGAAGAGCGAAAATCTATTGCAGATATGATTTTTTTGGTTGAGTTAATAATGTCAGGAGACATACTGCTAATTGATTCAAGTAAAAAACTTAGGTAGTACCTAGGTTCTGCTTACTTTTGTATGGTCTAAACAGTTGTCTAAAAGAAAAAAAATCATGTGGTAATTTTTACATGTGTAAAAAGAAATTAAAAAGAAGTATGGATCATTGCTCTTAACCCAATGGCCATAATCACACCATATTGTGTAATTATTAATATATTAAAAGCAAATTACAATTGATTTGTTGGTAGCCTATTGATGAAGTTATTTATTAATAGACCTACGTGGATTTTTATTGTCCCCGTATAATTTTGGTTTTTAAATCAACATGAAATGGGTAATTGAAACCTTAGTTTTTTTAAGTCTAACATACATACATTGGAATTAGTTAGTTTTTTTAGTCTAACATACATACATGGGAATTAGGTTCATTAGGCATTTCCACACATAAATCTGTTAACAACAATAATACATGGGTTGAGAATTCAAAATATTAATGCCTCATTTGATAATTGTTTGAATTTTGTAAATTAAATCTACAAACACAACTTCTATATAAACATTTGGGTTATTTTAAAATATAAAGAAATGAAATAAAATAATTACAAATATAGCAAAATTTTATTGTCTATGTCCGATAGATAGTGATAGTTAGACCACAATAGACTACTATTTGTGTTTATTGTGTCATGATAGACATGAATAGATTACTACAATAGATTACTATAATAATTAAAAATAACACAATCTATCTACAATAGATTACTATTGTGTCATGATAGACACGAATATATTACTACAATAGATTACTACAATAGTAAAAAATAACACAGTCTACCTACAATAGATTATTATTCGTGTCTATCATGACACAATAGACACAAATAGTAATCTACTGTAGATAGACTGTGTTACTTTTTTATTAGTTATAAATATTTTTAATAGTTTTATTGTTCTAAAATAATATCCCTGACATTTGTATGTTTTTGTCATTAATTTTGTACCTTTTATGTCCTTACAAATCAGGCCAATATTTTTTAATTGTAAAAAATGATTTTTACTTTTAAAATTTAATGAGAAGTTGAAGGGTTTTATTATATAAAAGTAAAAATCAAATTTGAAAAGTGGGGAGAAAATAAAAAATGTTATAAAACTATAGTCAATATTAATTCAACTCATGACATCTGTATTTTCACATCATGCCTTACGCACTAGCGCACCACATCTGAAACACTAAAATAAATATAGTTTGAGACTCCAAATAATAAAGGAAGATAAACTGATTAGGATAATAGACATCAATTCAGTAACTAAGAGCTTTCAATCGTGCTGGAAAATTGAGATCATGATCAAGGAATAATTAATGCTATCAACTATATAATTAATATATATAAGAAATGATTTGGTGCCTGAACCCAGAGAATATAATCTAGGCGAAAGAGACACATGCATAATTAAAATGAAAACGGGAGCAGAAATGTGTCGAAGTATTAGATAAATATGAGATACTATTTCAAAAACTAATCCATAAATATGAGATTCTATTTGAAAAATCAATATCAAATTCTCAGCCTTCTTTTTAAGAGGGGAACATCTTTTTAGTTCACCATTGTTGAGTTGAAATCTTCTTTTTTTTCCCCCTAAATCTATTACCTATTTATATTTTATGTACTTTGATATTATAATATATAAATATGTAAAATTTATTTGGTTTAATTCTTTAAGTGTCTAATTTTAAAAAGAAAGAATAACAAAAAATAAAAATAAAAAAATTAGAGCATTTGACAACCAATCAAAATAGTTTTTGAAAAAATGTATTTTATAAAATAAGTTGGTTTGACAAGAATCCTTGAAATCAACTTTTAGGAAAAATTATTTTTGAGTGTTTAATGATTAATATGTTCTAATTTAGTATAATACATAAAATGACCAAGATAACCTCACTAATCCTCTACTTCACTTCTACCAGAGTTGTCATTGGTGATCACTGTACTCCACTGGCTACCTCCTGCGACTAAACTCTAGGGACCACCTTTAGCGGCTAACTCAGGTGACCCCTTTTGACAATCAAATCAAACAAATGAGTATTTTTGTTTTAAACAATTTTGATTAAAAAAAATGTTGAAATAAAGCTTTTTGAAAGACTTTTTTTTCCTTAGCCAACCCAGTGTGATCCTAAAATGAATGGAATAACTTAATCAAGCGACTATGATGTGGGAATTGATTTGATGTGTATGTAATACGGGATTGAGTTGGTTTAATGGATGTGTAATATGAGAAAAGAGGAATATTTGCATGGGAAAATGAAAATTTGGAAAAGGTTGTGCAACGGATTTTGGTGGAGTCCAAAAACAGCAAGCAAAAAAA
>QLSR01000272.1:835024-867383 GCA_031780015.1 Citrullus colocynthis
AAAAAAAAAAAAAAAAAAAAAAAACAGATGAGAAAAACAGTGAAAAAGGTAGCGAGAAGCTTCCCCACTGCAATTGTGAGCGGGAGACGTAGAGACAAGGTAATTTAATATTTAATGGTTGAGAAAATTTGAATGATAAATAGATTTAAACATTACATGAAATTATAGATAATAATAATAATAATAAAATGTTGTGTTTTGCAGGTTTATGGGTTTGTAAGATTAGGAGAACTGTATTATGCCGGAAGCCATGGGATGGATATTAAAGGACCGACAAAAGATTCCAATTACAAGAAAGTGCGTGACCCTATTCCTTTATTTTTACCCTCTTTCACCTGACATATTCTCTTTTTACCACCCCCCCTCCTCTTTTCTCAAATATTTTGCTCTTTTATTTCAGTGTACCCAATCTGTTCTCTTTCAACCTGCCAGTGAGTTTCTTCCCATGATCGACCAGGTAATAACTTTTCCTTTTAATACTCCCCAAAATGCATACCAAATATATTAAATAAAACCCTCTTTTTCTTTTTTGGTTCAGGTTTACAAACAGCTGGTTGAAAAAACCAAATCAACTCCAGGAGCTAAGGTGGAGAACAACAAGTTTTGTCTCTCTGTTCACTTTCGCTGTGTTGAAGAAAAGGTAAATATTTAATGCTTACCATCCTTCCCCTATTTATACTATTCCTTTAATTCACTCATGTCTAGTGATTAATTTGTAATTTTGTGTTTTATGATCATTACAGAAATGGAGTGAATTAGCCCAACAAGTTAAATCCGTGTTGAAAGATTTCCCAAAGCTTAGACTAACCCAAGGAAGAAAGGTATAAAAATAAATAAATAAATAATTAAGTTAAATTAATTTCCACTATTGCCCTAATCCTTCTAATTTTCAATTTGAATTACAGGTATTAGAGATCCGTCCAACCATTAAGTGGGACAAAGGGAAGGCCTTGGAATTCTTATTGGAATCCCTTGGTGAGTTTTAGCCTTTTTTTTCCCCCCCACCCCCATAAATTCATTTTCATTTGAAGATTCCAATAATAAAAATAAAAAAATAAAAAATAATAATATAATAACTTTGTTAATAAATTGACAGGATTCGGCAACTGTTCTGATGTTTTTCCCGTATACATCGGAGATGATCGAACAGATGAAGATGCATTTAAGGTAACAACAAAAATTTCAGAGCCTTGTAATTTTTTAATTTTCCTTAAAAAAAAAAAAAAAAAAAAAAGAAGAAGAAGATTTATTTCTGTTCCATGCCCGTGATGAATCTAAAATTAAAAAATATGAGCAGATTATAAGAGAGAGAGGACAAGGGTTTGGCATTCTTGTGTCAAAATTTCCAAAGGAGACGAGTGCTTCTTATTCTCTACGGGAACCTTCTGAGGCAAGTACAAATATTTATTATATACCTCCATGAGATACTTTAATTCTGTACAATGTCTTTTGTCTTTGTTAGAAAATTAATTTCTTATTAATAATGTGAAGTAAAATTATTTTTGAAAAACAGGTTATGTACTTTTTGCAACGCTTGGCTGAGTGGAAGAAGAGACCTCCATTGCCAGGGCAGTGCGAGATGTGAAAGAAGAATGGGAAATTTGGGGGGAGGAAAACTACAAAACAAAATACCTTTTCTTCCCATCCCAATAAAATATAATATATATTAAAGAGAAGAGGAGGGGTTGGTTGGTTGAGGTTGGTCGGTCTATATATATATGTAGCTTATAATTGTTCAAAATATGTTAGTTAGATATATATATGGAAATAGAGAACAAAAAAGCTAGGTGGGTCGGAACCTTGGTTTTTTCTTTTTCTTTTTTCTTTTTTCTTTGCCTTCATGGCCTTGTACATCTTGTAACTCTGTGTACAGGGGAATGGAAGACAACCAAAAAATTTCTAATTCTCTGCACCTTAAGCAATGTTAGTTAATATTCCTCTAATTATCTTCTTTCACTTCACTTCCTTTACTCCATTAGTAATTAACGTGATACGTACGGTAATAGAAAATCATTATTATTAATTATTACTTATTCGGTCTTGTTGAACTTCGCTTTTTGAGTTTTGACAATCCTACGGCACAGACAAAGAGATGATTTTTTTTATTAACAAGGAAATAATATTCATTAAGATTAATAAAATGAGTTTTCAGAGACAAATTAGGGTGGTCAATGCACTTTTCGTGTGATAAGTGACAAAAATGAATGTGGAACTAGATTATGGGAGCTTAATGTTAGAGCTCTCATAATCTAATTAATCCACACACAAATTTATGTTGTCTAACGTTTGCAGCCTTAACAATTTGTCTGGGTAAATCCACTTTTTTTTTTGTCTGTATCATATAATAATACGTAGAAGTAAAATTCTCCATACCATAGTAATATAGATACTACATTAATAGATTGTTGCATCAAGTTTTTTTTCTTTTTTCTTTTTTTTTTTTTTTAATACTTTCTTTTTTAAACATTTAAATTTTTATAAAAAAAAGGTACTTCTTTTTTTTTTTTTTTTAATCGTATGTGAGGTTGAAGATTTGGAACAAGATTATTTGGTTTCCTCTCAAGTGATTAAATGCACTAAAGACATTGGTCATACGGCAATCTTGTGCTCAAGTGTGAACTTCAAAGAAATAAAAGTCTTCCCTTTATATATAGTTGTAATATATATGTCGTGGACATTTTCACAATTGCTATTGCAATGTTGGTACATATAATAATGCACGAGAAAGTTTTTAATACTTTCGAAGTGCTCACACTAAAATTTTTCTTTCATGAAAAATTACTTAATGCTGTTGTATTTCACATTATTATTATTTTTTTTTAAAAAAAAAATAATAATAATGTGAAATACAACAGCATTAAGTAATTTTTCATGAAAGAAAAATTTTAGTGTGAGCACTTCGAAAGTATTAAAAACTTTCTCGTGCATAATTATATGTACCAACATTGCAATAGCAATTGTGAAAATGTCCACGACATATATATTACAACTATATATAAAGGGAAGACTTTTATTTCTTTGAAGTTCACACTTGAGCACAAGATTGCCGTATGACCAATGTCTTTAGTGCATTTAATCACTTGAGAGGAAACCAAATAATCTTGTTCCAAAGCTTCAACCTCACATACTATTAAAAAAAAAAAAAAAGAAAAAAAAAATCCAAATCTGATCAAATCCATTTCCCTTTCCTTTAAACTATTGAATTTGTGGTCATATAAAGAAATTATAATGATCATTTTGATTATGTTTTTAAATAAAAAGTGGGAATTGGAGAGGAGAGATTTGATAAACATATATAGTCTATATTTAATCTACCTTATTACCGAGTTTGCATCAATAATATTTTATCCCATTTAACTTAATTAGGTGTTGAGAATTAAAATACTTGTGTTAAGAAGCATGTGATGAGTTCAAATCATTCAATATTTAAATTTCAGGTGTGGAAATAATAATACTAATATTAAGTAATAAGAAAAAAGAGAACAGACGTCAAATAAGTAAGAAATGAATGTAGCCAGGCGTCTAAGGCGTTGTGGTTCACATCATCGGTGGCGTGTAAGCCGGCACGAACCACGCAATCCACTTCACGTCCACATTCTAACCTACTTTAAACGATTTTAATATTATTATTTTAGGAACCACCCCTCCCGATTTGTTGCCTTAAAACTACATTTAATAGATTTGCTTTACTTAAGATGAAATGCCTCAATTATATGGAGCTATCTAGCTAGCTAGGGAGCAGGGGTGGCTATGATTTGGATTACCAGAAAGCACCATATAATTAAATAGCATCAACTTAATTTTTATTATATATATATATTTTTAATGCAGTGGAGAGAATCTTGAGCAGTGTTCCCAAGGGAAGGTGCAACCATAATAATGTTGCAAGAACTTAAACCCCATTCGATTTCTTGAGAATAATTAATGCAAACCAATTATATATAATAAGAAGAATATTCGGTGTGAGTGGCATAGGGAAAATCAAACACAAAAGGAAAATACCAAACTACAAAATATTGATTAAGAGTGTAAATTTGTATATTTTTCTTAAAAAAAAAGGGGGGGGGGTGAGAATTAATTATTTATGTTATTATTTTGTTGGGTTTTTCTTATTTGGGTTGGGTGCAGGTCCAAAGCAATAGGCAGAAGCATGAATATTTAGAAACAGAAAAGAAAAGGAAAAAGTGGTGGGTATTGGGTGTGTTTAGATTTGAAAGAACCCCACAAGAGAGAATCTGGTTGAAAATTGAAGGGTTTGTTTCTTATTTAAAGAGGGGGTGAGAGGGTGGGAATATAATATTATAATAATAATAAGGGATTTGGGATTTGGGTTTGATTGTTAGGTTAAGTGAAAGGAGAAAGGGATTAAAGGGGAAAGGAGAAAGGGAAGAATGGGAAAGGATGGTAGAAGAAGGAGTTGGAATCCACTTAAAAAAGAAAGGGTGCTTTTTGATGGGGGAGGAGAGAAAAACACATGGGGGAGTTTTAGAATAGAGACACTGACATGAATCCATATAATGTAAGCTTTTAACAAAACCTCGGTTCTTTAAGACGTGTAAAGATAGAGTCCACTACATAAATATAATTTTCAAACTCTTCCCCCCCCCCCATCATTGGTGCCTTAACTCAAAATAAGCTATCTATCTTCCTTTTCTTTCTCAACCCTTCAATTATTGGTAACACACATTACATTTATTAATTATATGTGTGTGTGTGTGTGTGTGTGTGTTCCCCTTCCCTTAAAACTCCAACTATTGAGTCTTAAACTTGCACAAAACTATGTACATGCCTACCCATTACCAAACCTCCAATTCCTCATCATATATCTATTAGTATTGTGCGTAGGGCATTTTGGGTTGGAAAGAAATAGATATGTTGCATACACACGTGTGTGGATTGTGATGGGAAGTTGGTCCCGGCATTGAGGGTCGAGCCATTTTTAAGGGTAAGCCGTTTTTAATTGGAGTAGTAGTGGAGACTGCCAAACACTGAGACTCACATGGAATCCCATGTGCCCCCAGATGCCTTTCTAACGGGGAACCAATTAAACACATACACCAACAAAATTGAACCCAAAAAAACAAATTGATTGCGGGTCACAAAAATAGTATTTAAGAATAATAAATAGAAGTAAACAAGTAGAGTAGTAGTAGATATATTTTTTGGATGTAGCAAAAGAAGGAGTAGGCTAAAGGCAATGAACCATGTAATGAATTGCCATAAATGAGTCCAAGAAGGACTGACCCAACAAAAAGGACTCCCTCACTCCCTCTCCCCCTCACTCGATTCATTGATTCATAACCATCTTTTGCCCAATATTGCCTCGATTGCCTCAATGGGATGCACACACGCAGCTTTTTATCTTCTTTCTCTATCTCTCTATTTATTGCTCTTCCCAGCCTCAACTAGTGTAGTGTGTCATCTTTTCATTTTGTTGTCGCCCATCCCATGCATATTAAATTAATTTTTATTTATTTATTTTTTTCTTATTTTGAAATGGGGAAAAAGAGACAAATAAAAAAGGGGGGTGGGGGTGGGGGGGGGTGTTATTATATAAATGGAGAGGCAGGGCTTCCAACTAACCATGTGGGGATGTTGATTTGTAAAAGGTGGGAAACATAACACCCTTTTGGTTTTGAATATTTTCTAAATTAGCCAAGTTACAAAGTAAAAGCGAAAGTTTTTAGTTCTGAAACGTCCACACATCAGTGTTCTAAATTCTAACACTTGTAAAGTTCCCCTCCTTTCTGTAACATCCCTTTTTAAAGTTTCCCCCTTTATTTCAATACCAATACTAATTTTCCTTTTTTCTTTTTTTTTCTTTTCTTTTTATTCTTTTCTATTATCATCTCACTTTACTCTCTCTCTCTCTCTCTCTCTCAAACTTTCACAATTATTAGGTTACAACTATACTCTTTTCCCTATAAAATATGGATTCCATTTCCTTTTTCTAGACATCTGCTTTATACTTATTTATCTGACAAATAGTTAATCGTGGATTTAGAGAAACACAATCTACAAACTCTACAAAAATTATTATTATCAACCTTTTTTTCTCGATTTACACTTACAAATATATATGAAGAAATTAGACTCATGGTTCCACCAATCAAAATAGGTAAACGTGACATGCTCTTTGTACTTTAACACTGTTCTCTTTTGTTGTGAATAATTAGTTTTTCGGGGTTTGATTTTAACAATTTCAAACATGTGATTATTGCATGAATTAACATTTAACAGTTGGGAATTTTGATGATATAAAACGACAATTTCTCACGAAGTTAGAAAGTTGAAAATGTGGAAGGGAGAAATTTCCCTCCATTTTGGGAACAGAGAAGAACGGATTTTCCATCTAACCCGGACTTTGAGTTTTTACTTAAATTATTATTATTATTATTATTATTATTATTATTATTATTATTATTTAGTTAATAAGAAAAATGGTTATTTGTAAACATCTGAATGACGGTAGCAGGATGAAAACTTCCTCGCTAACTTAAAAAGAATTTAATGGTGAATAGCAGGAAGCAAGAGAAGTTAGAAGTATTGTTCTCATAGCAATGGATGGTTGGCTGTGCCTTGTCCTTGATCCAGCCCAGATCTCCTTGTTGCTCCGGGAATGGACTAAGGCCCAATAATATTAGAGTTCCAAGCCCAAAATCTCTCATAATGGAATTTGTTGGGTTAGGCCTCTAACATGGCAAATCCCTTTCGAAAGCCCATTAGGGTTTAGAGATGGGAGAGTGTGCGATATATCTAGGAAGAAAAAATTAGAAAAATGACTGTAGATGAAAAATATTTGAATAGGTAAAATATTTTCCAAGATCACTAACATGGTTTTAAGAGAGGATGGAGTGAAGAGTCTTCTATATTTCTGTATTTACAATCAAACCATCGCAACGAGGTATATGGTAAACACCATATAGGCAAAATATCATCAGGGGGTGGATGCCCTTCTCACTTAAGCTCAACCATTTACTCGTCTTGGAGCTAACATATTAACAAAAGATATATTTTGTATTCTATACTTTTGACAAATTCTCATTTTAGAAAACAATGACAAAGTAAAAAATTCTTTAAATTTTGTTAAAAATTTTCAAAGTCTAATATTTATCATTTCGTTTGGATTTTATGGACTCTAGTAACATATTAAATAGTATAAAGTTCTATCTCAAAATCAATTGACAATTATAGAAGTAGTCCATCTATATCATTAAGAGTATGACGTCCCTTAGATAAACAACTCAAATTCTATTTTATGTTTTTAGATTTATTGAGTTTAGCGAATATGAGTTTGATAGGCAGTTTAAATTCCATTTTCAAAAACTGTTTTCGAATTCTTTAAAATGCAAAATTATATGAAAAAGAATAGAGACATTAACAAATATAGTATTTAAAAAATATGGCATTAGAGTCCCATAAAAAAAATTGTATATTATGTAATGCATATAAATTATATGATATTAGAAAATAATAGTTATACAAAAGATTTTAATATAAACAAAGCTCATGAATTAATTAATAATAATTTTTATTCATCTAATATTTAGTGAATAATTATAATTAATTTTATGGATTATTAATATATCATCAAGCATATTTTGAATAATTGCTTGAATTGGAATTTAATTTCTGAATCTATTATCAAACACATCTCAAAACATAAATTGTAACTCTGTTTTCATTGAATTCTTTATTTTTTAGTTTTTTGTTTTCAGATTGACTACCAAACAAGTCCTTAATTTTTTCAATGTGGGATCTTCAACAACAAATATATCTTTATCATAAATTCAATTTGGTTAGGTCAAGATGAAGTTTAACTCAACTAGCATAATTATGTCTTGAAGACCAAGAGTTTGTGGTTCGAATCTCTTACCCTATTGTTTTGAAAATAAAATTAAAATTCAAAATTTTTTATGTTATTATTTTATATTGGGCCGCTTATACTCGTCGACCCTACTCGAAGTCCAAGCTCAGTCCTTCCAAAACAACAACACGTGCATCACACGTCCTTACGAATATTCGGTGCCTTCCTCCGACTAGTTCGTATTCTATTAAATTTTTGCTCCACTGTATTTCACTTAAAATTCAATAAATTAATTAAAAGAACAAAACAAAAAATTAATTTCAATTTTAATTTATTTATTTTTAAAAAGATCGGAACAATATAAAAACAACAACTTAGGAAAGGTAACCATTAGCGTCGATGGTAGATAATCTTCCAGCCAAATCGAGGTAAAAGTGAACCGATGTCTTTGATCATGAATAATAAGTTCGTACACCAATATAATTATATTTTCAATTGGTACAGGAGAACCCATAAATGGATCAAATGTTTATTTATAATTTTGACATCTTTAATCAATTTTTTAAACTTCTTAGAAAGGCTAAATTATACATCAACTTTAAAAACTATTTTAATGAGCCATTTAAGTTTAACTTGTAATTTTAACTTCTTAAAAATATTGATGAACATGATATTTTCAGTCATTTCTATAAAATTGAAATCGAAGGTGTTGGTAGACATCACCGTTTATTACCTTGGATCCATCATCCATGTACCACTGGGAGTCTGTAATTATTATCATTTATTTATTTTCTGAAAATAATAGTAAAGCAATTAAGAAGGTTTGAAAGATTTATTTTCGGAACAATCGAGAGGATGGGATTTACGTAGGTGGAGACAGGTGATTGGATGAAGATTTGAAAGATTATCCAATCGTTGACGTTTGACCATGTATAGTGGGGCACCAAATGATTAGAGCCGTCCGATGAATCGCCCCTGAGCTGGCCTGGTTTTGGCAGATAAATTTTCTATATAATATAATATGTAGAAGAAGAAAATAAACTCTACATTCCACATTCCACAATAACACAACCATGGCTTCCAAATCTGCCCTCTTCCTCTCCATTCTCCTCTCCTTCTCTGTCATAGCTTTCTCCGATGTATTTCCACTAACTCTAGCTTTTTCCCTCTGTCTTCATATCTGGAATTATAAAAAGAAAATGACTGATGCGCATTTTGGATTTGGTTGTTGCAGGATCCAGATTGCGTGTACACGATGTATATCAGAACAGGGTCGATCCTGAAAGCAGGGACGGACTCGGTGATTTCCGCCACGCTCTACACGGCGGAGGGGGACGGAATCCGGATTAAGGATCTGGAGAAATGGGGCGGGTTGATGGGACCCGACTACAACTACTTCGAGAGGGGCAATCTGGACATTTTCAGCGGAAGAGGTCCATGCCTGAGCGCACCCGTGTGTTCATTGAATCTGACCTCCGATGGATCGGGTCCGCACCATGGGTGGTACTGCAACTATGTGGAGGTGACCACAACGGGGGTTCACGGGTCGTGTAACCAAGCCCTGTTCACGGTGGAGCAGTGGTTGGCCCTTGATACGTCGCCGTATAGTCTTACCGCCATCCGGAATAACTGCCCCAGTGGGAGTGGACGCCGCCGTGATTTGATCCGGTCGGGTGAGCCCAGTTTGAAACTGAAGCAGGTGGTATGAATTTGATGGATGTATGTAGTATGTAATAAAATTGTTGTAGAAGAAGGTAAGCGAAAGAGGGCTTAATTAATCGATGATTAAGCAGGATTTATCTGGAATTAAATCAAATGGGTGTATGTTTTATTGGTATTTTGGGCGAGGATTAATAGTTAAATGGAGAGCAGTGTGTTTTGTCTTAGCTTTTACCTTTTGATCCGATCTTGTTTGTCAGGAATCATGAACAATGGCTTTACAGTTTACAATACGAAAAGGAGCAATAATGAAAATCACAGCATTTAATTTCAATAATCAAATTGGATGTCGGCAAGAGGGACGTGGAGGGGTGTCCGTCCGAAAGCGCTTTGTCTTCGCATTGGCAAATCATATTTTTTATTTTAATAAAGTAAAACCCCATATGAGTTGGCAAGCCCTTTTTTTTTTTTCTTTCTTTTTCTTTTTTTAAATTGCAACTCAAACTAATTTGTATAAGTTTCAAAATTAGACTCTCAAATCTACGTACTGCTAAAAATTGGATTCTTAAATGATCAAAGTTGAATCATTAAACTTATACAATCATTATAATTTTTACAATTATTTAAATTTAAGAATCTAATTTTAACCCTTGTGTAAATTTGATTGATCAATTTTTACCATTGAAAATTTGATAGTATAATTGTAATTATATATATATTTTTAAAGCTAAGGGTGGTTTTTAAAATTGCCATTTTCTTTTTAAAAAGAAATCAAGGGTCAATTGAGAATTGAGAAAGAGACTTGAGATAGAGTAGAACTGGTGATTAGCATAGTAATGAGGTAAATAATGGATATTTTGGATGGAACGGTGGCAATTGGGAACTAGTAAGCCAATTATGATTATTTAAGAAAATAAACTTCACTGCACTTATTTTAATGGTGCAATACATTTAATTGTTTTGATTACAGTTTATCACATCTATAAACTTTTCTTTTCTATTTCAAAAATATTTTTTTGTGGGATTTGAATGAAGTACATGAATATTAGTACAATCTATAATGCTTTCGAGTATTATTGTTATTTTAGTCGTTTTGTGACTTTAGAATTTATGTCTATTTGATTTTTACATTTTAGAAAGAATTGAAAATAATTTTTTAAGCATTTAATTTTGTATTAATAGATTATTGAGCTTTAAAATGTCTAATAGGTAGCTCAACTTTCGATGTTGCATATAAAAAAAATTAGACACATTAAAATTTTTTTTAATTTTAACTAATCGAGCACATATAAAATTGAATTTTATTTATTGGGTTCCTCAGCTTTCAGTTTTTTGTTTAGTACATTTGTAAAATTTTTTAAAATGTTGAATAAATTCATGGTCAACGACACAGACAGTTTGAAGTTCATGGACTACATTTATAGGTTAACCTTAAATTTATGAAAAAAAAGCTAACATAAATGTAGGTCTATAAACTTTAAAATGCCTATATCGGCTGTTAGACTTTTTAATTGTTCTACTTTAATCATTAAACTTTTAAAGTGTCTATATACTCTCAAAACTTCAAAAGGCAACTATTTTTATTTTGCTATGTTATTTTTCTAGTTTACCAAATTTACTCAATGTTCCTTTCTAATACTGATATGTGTACGCTCAAACACATGTTATTAGTTTGTTAAAATTAAAAAAGAAGGGAGACCAAAATAGTTTTTTTTTTTTTTTTTTTTTTTCGTTTCTAGTGGATGGACTAAAAATATTCCTAAAAATTTAGAGACTAGGATGAAACATTATATATATTAAATCTGGGTGGTTAGTAAAGGAACTATCACATTTAATAAATTCTAATGGTGACATGTTTAAAATAGACAAAGTAGGAACTCGATTTGTTGTAGACAAAATGTGAAATTTGGATGTTCCTGATGGAAAATGTGGCCTACAGCCTGAGAGGAAAACTGGTGTTGATATGAATTAGTTTAGGACAATATCTTGAAATTTTGTGTGGCTACTTTATAATAAAGAGATTGGTAAGAATGAATAATGATGTTGATACTTGTTCAATTTTACACAACATTGTAGCCCCTCCAATAATTTCTCCCATTATTTCTCTATTGCTAACAAAACAACTTATTAATTCAAAATCAAAATCAACATAAGATTACTTGGAAGCCAATCTCATCCAATCCATCAAGATCAAACCACGCCAAACCGAAATACCTTCAAGTGTCATGAAATCAATCAACCGGCATTTCATTCATTATTTATATCTATACTATATTAAAAAGGTACGATATTTAAAAATACATTTTTCGTGAATTTTATCCTTTTAACTTGGAGTGAATTTCAAGTATACCCTCGATAGCCCAACCAACCATTTTATGGGCTTTTAAATTGATCGACTTTTAAAATGATCATAACTGAAAATTTGGACCAAATTGGCATGGGATTAAATAAAATAAGCAGTGATCACAACTGAAAGCTTATAACCAAATCGTCATTGGATTAAATAAAATAAACATTTCCCAATATATTTATTATTCTATTTAATGCTACATATTAAAACGGATGCATATTAAAATTGTATATGAGCTTTATAAAATACAAAACATTCTAATAAAAACTCTTCAAATCTTCAAAACCAGATGAGAGAGAAGTGGTTGTAGATGAGTGCAGGTGTGAGAGATGAGCAGCAAGACGATTTTGATCATTACATCGGTACTAAACAGCTCGACAATGGCAGTGAACAAATGAATTAGCAATTGCAATGTGGTAAAGTGGCAATTGCAGCACGACAACAATCACGCGTTAAAAGAAATGGTTGCTTACCAATTTAAACCGAGTCTCATGAGGTTTTTAGGTGAATATTCATGTTCCTTTTTGTATCGGTATATAAGATCAAAAGTTGAGAGAGTGACAAAGAGTAAGTGATTAAGCAATTAAGAAAATTGTTGTGCCTTTCTTCCCTTGCTTCTTTCAACTAGCTTTTAAAATAGAAGGCTCTAAATCATAGAATCATAATCAACCTATTTTAAAATAGAAGTGATTTTGGAAATGACAGTAATTTTGGATAACATGCCCTTCCTGTGTTATTCCCGCTTTATGTTCATGATATGGTGTGCACATTTATGTTATGAAGAAAAGGGGACAGAAGATGAAAATGTAGCTTTTGCATCTCATTGAAGCCGAAAAAAACTTCATCAAATAATTGAAGCAAGCAAGCTGGGGAGTTCAATGGATTATGGTGATGCTATACTATTCAACCCAACCCAAGTTATAAAGTTGAAACAATTGTTGAACAACAAAAAAAAAAAAATAAATAAAATAAATAAAAATTGCCTTTTCTGTTTACAGTATTATACTACTAGTGGACTTCTGAAGGGTTGAAATTCAGGTAATAAAGTCAAGCCAACATCTCGAATGCTTTCACTGAATGACTAGAAAGAAACTTAGAACAAATAGGAGTGCAAAGGAGAGATCTTGAAGACCTGTAGGTCGTTATTGAGGAGTTTTCTGAAGTAAATTCAGTATGGCTTCTGATAGCTCTTCAGCATTGTACTCGATTCCAAAGCAGCTCAGAACCTCCAGTTTTGGACTCAACAAATACCTGATTGTTTTCCCCCATCATACGTACATTATTATTCAAGTCGTAATATGAAACTTAGATTCAACAGTGTTAGGTAGCTTACATTTTGTGTGAAGAATCAATAAGATAATCCTTGCCTTCCTCTTCAACCTTCTTAAAGTAAACACGGTATTCCTGTGCCATTTCCCTTACTGCTGCAACTGGTCCAGTCAGTCCTATAATTCTTGGATCAAACTCTGCAGTCCATAGACGATGGGAAAAAATAAGAGAAACGTTCACCATTTGCCTTAACATATCTTCAGGAAGACGAGACTGACCTTTAAGGTAAGCACGAAGATGAGATGGGTTATCCCGTTGTGGATCAATTGTCACAAATACAGGTAGAACCTTGTGGTTATGTCTAGATTCTATTCACAGAACAATAAACAAATAATTAAAACAAGTGGAAGTAAATGCCAACACCATATAGACAGATGACGCAAATGTTGCATTATTTAAAGTAGTCAAATACCTAATATGTCTATAGCCTTGGATAGAATCTGGAGTTGCTCTGGCACAACATCAGGAGACAAAGTGTAGCCAAAGTAGAGGAGAGTCCAATTCCCCCGAAGATCTTTCTCTGTTACAATTCTTTTCTCTGTATCAATAAGAGCAAAAGGGCCCCCAATAACTGGTCCTTTAACTACGTTTACAGATGTGTTTCCCTGTCCTGAATCAAAGAAAACACTTCAGTTGTCTTTTAAATCTGAAGCATTAAAATCTGGCCCCTAAAATCAATCCAAAAATTATACTACCTGCTGCCTCAGGCTTATTAAAAGTCATGTGCATGCAAAAATCTTCAGAGGCATAAACTTGATCATACAGTAGTACAACGCTAATTCAACAATTTAACCACTGCCATCCATTATCATGAGTTGAAACAGCCCATAACTTCCGAGTCTAGTGTAGAGATAATCAGATTATGCAAGTGGGATATGCCTATAATGCCTGCTCATATGCACAAATCTAAACATTTTCGTAATCCACATATAAGGAGGTAATGATTCAGGCCATCCAAGATTTTCCCATCTTCTACTTCCTCATATCTCTACCCTGAGCATAGAGGAGTCAAGGAAATCCACACAACTACTGGATGATTGCACAAGTATCTACGGTTTCTTGAGGTCAACCCAAGTCCTAACAGGACTGTTAGTCCCATATTTTCTTTCTTGAATCTTCATATAGACAATAAACTACTGAAGCTAATTTACAGTGCAACTAATTAAAAATGGTAGCCAGAATTAAATAGAAGAGAACAAAGATAATAACCTTTCAAGACAACTCTTCTCTCATCGTTATACTGAACATAGGCTACTAAACCGACAAAGCCCGTCACCGCAGCTGGCTGCACAAGAATAGTAACAATAGTAAAGTAGAGAAGTTGAAAAAGGCATTATGATGATTAATATATAATAATAATGTAAGGTAAAGGAACATAAAATAAGGTAAAATGAATGCGATCACAAAATTGTATTTATCCAACAAAAAGAAACTGGAATCTAAAAGATGAGGGTCAGGTCATACAATGATATAAGTAGCCCATGAACGAGAAGTATGTTCATGTACAGAAAGAACAGGACGGACTTCTGGTTTTTCCTTACTGTATTTTGATGATGTGGAATATTTGGAGGACCGAACGGTAATTGATGGATGTAACCTACATAAAAATTAACCAGGTTGACAGCAAAGTCGTCTTAGTAAGCAGTGACTATCGATATAGTACACAAGTGTATTGGAAGTACACTGGATTATCAGCTAAATGGCATAGTTTCATTAGAAGAAATGGGATTCATGATCAAATAACTCCTTAGAATCCCAATGCAATAAAAATCACATTTCAAGTTGGAAGTCCAGAGTCAACACCCTAGGCCTCCACAACCGAAAACATGGAATTGCATTAATAGAAATGAGAAACAGACAGAGCAGGAGAATTGTATGCAGATGAGGGGCATTTGGATGGGAAGATAGATAATAGGCAGCCATATAAAGAGTAAACAAACACAAGAGAACAGAGGGGAATAGGTTGTAAAGGGGATTTAAGGGAAAAACCTGTGAAGTAGAGATCGAGCATGTGGGGAGTGGTGTTTGGAGGGAGAGAAAATAGAACGAAAAGTGAGCATTATTTGTTGAGTGGAGAGGGGGTTTTTATGAGGTTCTCAATAATCCTGGGTTCAACCAAAAACCTATGCCAATCGTTAATCAAATTGACTCTGTTCAATCTCCTCCGGAGTTGCCTTCCTCCCCAAGGTCGCTTACCTCCTACAAGTATCCCAGGAAATTGCAAATAAATAAATATAATTAGGACTATTTTTTTTAGGGGTATAAAGATTTTTGGGATGGGTTTTTAAAAAATATGACTTCTAGGACAAAAAAAAAAAAAAAAAACTCATTTCATCCTCTTTTTCTCCCACCTTTCTCTCAATTTTTCTCCAACTTCTCTCTAACTTGGGAATTCCTAAAAGTTGGATTATTTTTTGTATGTAGACTTTTGGGATGAATTTTTAAAAAGTGACAAAATTGATGTGAAAAGTCCAAATTATCCATACATGCAAAAATAAATCATTTTATCCTTTACTTTACCCTTCTTGTAGCCTTCTTCTCCCACTTCTTCTCCAACTTCTCTCTATCTTCTCTTCCCTCAAGCTGTCTTGCCATGTCCTTAGATTTTTGGCTAATTCTTGAACATTCTCTTTTAACTTCACTATATTTGTGGTAAGTTTTTATGATTTTTTTAGGTTAAGTTTTTTTCCTCTTGGTGCAATTTTCAAATTTGAAATGTAAAATCCCAAACTAATTTTATTCTTGTTTTAAGTGAGTTTTAGAGTTGTTTTACACTGGTCTCTCAACTTCCTATTTTCAAATGGTCAACCCCAAATCAATTCTATACTTGTTTTAAGTGTGTGGTTTTACACATCTTTTATGTACCTTTTAACTACTATCTTTTTTTCGCAAATATCTCGCAACCATCTCACAACTTCCTATCTTCAAATGCCCAATCTCAAATCAATTCTCTAGTGTTGTTCTAGGTGGTTTAGGGTGGTTTTGCACATGTTTTATAGAGTTTTTTTTACCTACTGTTTTTTATCTTACAAATATCTCACAAACATCTCGCAACTTCCTATCTTAAAATGCTCAACCCCAGATCAATTATATAGTTGTTTTAGGTGGTTTATGATGGTTTTACACATGTTTTATGAAGTTTATAACTACTATTTTTTAACTTGCAAACACCTCACAAACATCTCGCAACTTCCAAACTTTAAATGTCCAACCCCAAATCAATTATATACTTGTTTTAGGTGATTTAGGGAGGTTTTATACATGGTTTAGGGAGATTTTTAGGTACTATTTTTTATCTCACAAACATCTCACAATTTCCAAACTTTAAATCCCCATTTCAAGTCAATTATATACTTGTTTTATGTGATGTAAGGAGGTTTTACACCTGGTTTAGAGAGTTCTATAGGTATTAGATTTTATCTCATAGCTACCTTGCAACTTGAAATGAATTTTTGCAGGAATTAAAGTCTTATGGGTAATTTAAGGATAGCACATGTTCGGATTTTAGTTTGCTATGGTGGTATATGGGACGAGAGTGGAAGAAAATATGAAGGAGGATTCTTAAAAGGTATATTATAAGTGAAAAAATAACACACAAAGATTTATTGGTCAAATTGTATGCTCTTACAGAAGTTAACCCTACAGAGTTTGATATAAAAATAAGGTACATTTATGAGATAAAATAACAGTGACTATTGTGTTTTCAAGTTTGGAAGTCAGAAGATAGTTGCAAGATTACAATAAAAAAAGTAACTAAAAAACTTGCTAAAACATGTGTAGGATTGAACTCATGGGTAACACCTCCCTAAATCACCTAAAACAAGTTTGAAATTGATTTAGGAATGGACACTTTAAATTTGGAAGTTGCAAGATGTTTGTGAGATACAAAAATAAAAAATAAAAAATAAAAACTACGTAAAAAACTCCTTAGAATATGTGTAAACCCAACCAAAATCACCTAACACAAGCATAAAAATGATTTTGAGTGAGCCACTTCAAGTTTCGAAGTTGCAAAATCCTTGTAAGATGTTTGCGAGATACAAAAGACTACCTAAAAATCTCCTTAAATGTTCATTTGTAAAAGCACCTAAAATCACCTAAAACAAGTATAAAAATGATTTGGGGTTAACCATTTTATGTTTGAAAGTTGCAAAATCCAAAATCACATAAAACAAGTATAAAAATGATTTGGGGTTAACTATTTTATGTTTGAAAGTTGCAAAATCGCTGCGAGATGTTTGCGTGAAAAAAAAAAAAAAAAAAAAATATGTTTGAAAGTTGCAAAATCGCTGCGAGATGTTTGCGTGAAAAAAAAAAAAAAAAAAAAATATGTTTGAAAGTTGCAAAATCGCTGCGAGATGTTTGCGTGAAAAAAAAAAAAAAAAAAAAATATGTTTGAAAGTTGCAAAATCGCTGCGAGATGTTTGCGTGAAAAAAAAAAAAAAAAAAAAATATGTTTGAAAGTTGCAAAATCGCTGCGAGATGTTTGCGTGAAAAAAAAAAAAAAAAAAAAATATGTTTGAAAGTTGCAAAATCGCTGCGAGATGTTTGCGTGAAAAAAAAAAAAAAAAAAAAATATGTTTGAAAGTTGCAAAATCGCTGCGAGATGTTTGCGTGAAAAAAAAAAAAAAAAAAAAATATGTTTGAAAGTTGCAAAATCGCTGCGAGATGTTTGCGTGAAAAAAAAAAAAAAAAAAAAATATGTTTGAAAGTTGCAAAATCGCTGCGAGATGTTTGCGTGAAAAAAAAAAAAAAAAAAAAATATGTTTGAAAGTTGCAAAATCGCTGCGAGATGTTTGCGTGAAAAAAAAAAAAAAAAAAAAATATGTTTGAAAGTTGCAAAATCGCTGCGAGATGTTTGCGTGAAAAAAAAAAAAAAAAAAAAAAAAAAAAACTCCTTCCAACACGTCTAACATATTTATAACATTAAAAAAAAATTTTAATAGATCTCATAAACATAAAATTGAATATTGTGTTTAATAAAATTTAAGGCATTTAATTTGTATACATCTCAAATGACATCCAATTCAAGGATCTATTGAATATAACTATATAACTATATATATTAGCAACTAAGATGAATTTGATGTAAACGCTTTTTCCGCTCGCTGCAGGAAGAGGTCTACTCGTGGTGTACTTAATTAAAAAAATAGTAATTAAAAAAAGGAGGGGGGGTCAGAATCTACACACAACTTGAAATTTGAGATATTTTTCTAAAAAACAGTAATGGAAGTTTAAATACAAACAACAAATCTCTATTTATTTACTCTTTAATTTTATTCTTTTACTGACTGCGTTTGCCCCGATGTCCGTTCCATGATTTTGGTCCACTTCTACGGCCTCCCAAACAACCCATAACTCTAGGGCTTTTACCCTACACATTAAGGCCCAAATCAAAATTTCGAAACAATAAAAATATATCCAAGCTTTTATAACCAACCAATTTTTCATTTTTGTGAAAGATTCTTAATATCTACACAAATATTTATCCATCCTCTATCCTAATTCCTGTTTCGAATGCAATGTAACTAAACCATACAAATGAAAATAAGGAATAATAGAATTAAGGTAATTGAAATGGGTAGTACTTTAAGGTTAATTATACATTTTTTAAGAATTGTAAATATAGCAAAATCTGTCCGTGATAGAGTCTGTCACCAATAAAATATGGTCCATCACTAATAGACTCTAAGAGCAAGATCTAAATTTTGTTATATTTGTAAAAAAAATTTATATTGTGTTGTATATGCAGTTACTTTCGGTCTTAATTACTATATTTACGTCTTCCTCTAAAATTAATAACAAAAATTGATACTAAAATGGAATAGAATAAATTTTTTAAAAAAATAACAAAACATACTCATATCTGAATAATACAATTGTGTGAAGATAAATCTAAATTAAAATGGTAGAAATTATAATAAATGAAAACCTGCAATAATAAAATGTAATTTAGAGAAAAAAAAAAGTTGAAATGAATACACGTATTAATTAGAGAGGTAATAAGGGGCTTAATAGTAAAAAGAAAAATAGTGGACATTCTAAAAATGAAAAATTTTAAATATTTGAATATTTATAAAAATATGATTTAAAAGTGAGTATATTCCACACAATTATTGAAAGATTTTTATCACATAATATCCTAAGAAATTCATGGTAGATTTCAAGTACAAAAGTTTAGGAATATTTTTGTATAATTAGCTTTTTTTTTAATAATAAAAAAAAGCAAAAAAAAAAATAAATAAATAAATAAAAAATAACAATGACAAGCACAGCCCAAAATGCACATCCCATATAGAATGAGTTGAACTAAAAAGCTTTCAAAATATACTGAAACTGAGGAGAAATGTATTGGTGTTATAAACGGCTAAGAATCAAAACAAAAATTGATAGATGGGCTAAAGCAACCTAACCCAGTCAAAGTTTGACCCAACTTTGTTGTTGGGACACATCAACTTAATCTTATTAATTCAACGGATCCGATCAGAGACGCCAAACAATTCAATTCAATTACTGGTGGTCCTCGTAGCAGGTAAACTTTTCTTTTGAACAAATGGTTCCCAAAATAATACGACTTGTCGGAAATAATAAGGTTCAAACAATACCCACCTGACCTTTACTTGTCGGAATTTTTTTTTTTTTTTTTTTTTGCCTTCTTTGTTTAATTTTAACGCATGTATTAAAGGGAAGAAAAATGTTCCCTTATGCTTAATTTTCCTACACAATTTGTAATGTCTAACTAAATTAAAAATGATTTTGAAAATAGGAGCTGAGCATTTTGGATGATGGCGATGGGTTACTAACTTTTTAGTACGCATCTCGGAATAATCACTCAATATGCGGCCCATTTCCTTCATTTTCCACTTCAAACGTTTTAATTGTCTTTTTATTCTCTCTACATATTTCCCTATGTGTACAAATTAAAAGGGATTTTTATTTATTTTTATATATATAGAACCATGCATAGACAAAGTACACTATAGTGTAACTCTAACTAATCTTAAACACAACAGCAGTCACTAAAAAATATTTTAAAATATAACAAGTTTATAAACCCTCTGGATGGGAAACAGCACACCACCCATCTTGGATAAGAGAGGAAATAAAAAACATGGCAATGCCTTAGTGAAAGCTAAAGACGAATGCAAGAGCGGTAGTAATTTAAGAAACAAATTGACGATCTAATTAATTATATACGAAATGACAAGGTGAGAAAGCCTACGTTTTAAAATATAACAATTTTAATATACTAATAATAATACAAACCCAGACTTAACTTGCCAAAATAAGCATATAGTTCAACTAGTATGAAATATATACCATAACTTAAGATTAGAAGTTCGATCATTTACCTTACACATATAGTAATAAAAAAAAAAAAAAAAACAAAAGACATAACTTACCGATTTTACTAAATTTCAAACTCTCATTCCACATTTATATTTTTCTTGTCTTCTCCTAAATTCATACCAATGATTTTTACTTTCCTTAAAGAAAATGTTTGAATGTTTAATCAAAATCTAAAATAAAAAACAAGTTTTAGGAAATTATTTTTTTAATTTTGAAAACTTGGCTTGATCTTTTTTAAGAAGGTTGATAGAAAAATAGACAAACATGATATAGAAATTAAGCCTAAACTGTGAACTATGGAGAAGAATTCTGATGTGGCTTCTATACTTTGAACATCAATTAATGTCGGTGGAACTGAATACATTGTTTTTGCCAATACAAAATGTCGATGTTCTAAATGAAAATGACATCTCTTTTTCCAGCAGAATAATGTGAAAATGCAATGACAATCATAATCATACTAAAATATTAGGTCTATTGGAAGTGTTTTATTTACTTTCCTTACTTAGTTATACCATTTATTATTCATCCCTAACGGATATAGTTAAAATTAATGATATGTTATTTCTCAAAAAAAAAAAAAATAAATAAATAATTGATATCTTATACTGTGGGAAATGTTAATAAGAGTGTTTTGCAATGTTTAATCATATATTATTCAAATGGGGTAAAAGAAAAATCTAATTGTAGTTCAATGGTCAAAATGTTCATGTAAATTTGAATCTTTGTCCACATCTCTATTACCATTTAAAAAATTGAGTGAATATGTATAATAAAAAATTATCATAAATATATAGAATATTTTTTTAGAATATTGCTTCATAATAACAAACCATGCATAGTTGTTTCAAAATATAAAGAATATTTAATTTAACTTAATGCAATTTTATGAGAAGAAATCTCGATTCATATTACATGTATAATGAGTTATTTACTCTACATAAATCTGTTATAGAAATGTTATAAGTTTGAATTTCATCGAATTCTATCATATTGTTGAATAACTTCAGAAATAAAATATTCAACAAAGATGTGAAATATGTTTGAAGAGTACTTTTAAATGTTTTAAAAAGAATAGTTTAAATAAATAAATAAATAAATAATTAGGAGCATATCTTAATATTTGTACTGCTAACCATTCAAGAAAGTTTATTTATTGGGTGATGGTGCAATTGAGAAAGTCCATTTAGTTTTTTATTCAACTCAACCTTTATGTTTCTTTAAGGATGAAGAAAGGGAATCACAATGAAAAATAATCAATTTGATACTCGATATGACTGTATCTTGAACTTGAAGTAATGATGGGCCCCACTATAAAGTAATGAAATATACCTAAAAATAAAAGGAAAAGAACTTGAGAAAGATAATTTTTATATTTATATATGTAGAGAACGGTTGAGAAATCCTCCAAAAGCGACGTGTATATGTAATGCTATATTTAATATATATAAGATGCTGAATGTATTGAATGTATGCTTTAGTTGTCAAATTACTAAGTAACTTTTTTCTTTTTTTTTTAATCCGGGAGTGTAAGTAATTATATGTAGTAAGTAATTCTAGGTAGGTGGTCATTATGGATTGAATTCATGACCTCTTAGTCCTTTATTTTTACTACCACTAGACCAACTCATAATGGTCTACTAAATAACTCTATCAAAAAATAAAAATGAAACAATGAAATAATAATAATAATAATAATAAATTACTGAGTACTAAGTTACTTGAAATATTTGCTTAAAAAAGTTACATGAAACGAGTAAATTTTGTTTATCTGTTGTGAATGTAAGGCACTAATTGCTCGGCCTCTATTTTCTGTTGTATTTTATTATAAAAAAATAAAAATTAAAAAAATTAAAAAAATTAAAAAAATTAAAAAAATTAAAAAAAAAAACTAATTAGAACATAAGGTACTTTTACCTCAATTAATAAAATGTACTTTGACATTTCACTGTCACTTTGTTTAACTAATTTTAACATTTTATGACAAAAATGGCTTAATTTAAAAAAAACAAAAATCAATACATTTGAAAAGATGAAATTGCCGACAACGTAGCATACCTCAACAATAATTGATGTATATTTCTTTCTATGAAACTATCTCTTCAAATATACCTACTTTATGGTTGTTGTTTTAAAATATTCTATATTTGTTGTAATAAAGAAAGAGATGAAATTACAACTTTTAAAAAGGTTTAGTAACCATAGGAAAGAAAGGAAAAAAAAAGGAAATCTAAATATATTAAAGACTAATTTAATTTAAAATTAATCTGATTAAATTGTGCCAAACTAAACATAGTTCAAAGCAAAAATTATCCCGAGATCTTTGGTTTGAATTCCCTACCCTAATTGTACTTAAAAAAAAAAAAAAAGAAAAAAAAAATGTATTTTAAAAAAATATAAAAAATAATAAAATTAAATTAAATTTTTTTTTTCTTTTTATTATAAATATTAAAAAACAAAACTATAATAAAATATTTTATTATAGTTTTGTTTTTTAATATTTATAATAAAAAAATAAAAATTAAAAAAATTAAAAAAATTAAAAAAAAAAAAAAAAAATCATGTGTATATATATATATATATTTGTATATAACTTTTCATGTATGAAATGAAAAGTATTTATGTATAGATACTTGTGTATTATAATACCAAGTCGGTAACCACTATATATTTTTTAACTACACGACAAACTCAAAAGATATAACGACTTGAAATCCATTGAATAGATAATGAAAATGAATATGGATTTCAAATTTGATTTGATTTTAGGGCCCAATTTTCTTGTTAAATACAAAAATTATAGCCTTTAATAAAACTAAATTTAGAAATTATAAAATATTGTTTTGGAGAGTTTGGTAGTTTTCGTTATCAACTTTAAACGTATAAGAAAAGGAGAGTTAAATCTATTCAATGTCTCATCATCCCCATTTTCTTTCTATTTCTATTTTTAATAAACCATTCAAAATGAAGCCCAAGTAGAATAAGATACATGGTAATTAAAGGTAAGAAAAATAAAGAAATAAAAAAAAAAATATGAGGAATGATATAAAATAGAGTCAAACAAGGTTTATTTTAATTTTATTATTTTGTAGGAGTTAAAAAAAAAAAAAAAAAAATTGAAGCATTAAAAAGATGAATATGTGTCCAAGAATATTATGAATGAAAAATGACCCCTAACCAAACTTTCATTTTCTAGTTTCCATATTGCGTCTCCAATCCCTATCTGAGTATAGTTGAGTGAAATAAGGGAAAAAGCAAAGACATGGAGAGTTAATAATATCAGGTTGGGAGAGAGAAGTAGGGTGGATGTAAAAATGAATTAAAAAGTAAATTATAAAATTTAAACCCAGATTTATGAGGATAGTGGATTATGGGGCCCTGTCTGGATATCTGATCTCAACTCCTACTAACTTTTTGAAGAGAGGTGATGCATTTTTTAGAATTATGAGATCCAAATGATGAGTTGAATTAGTGAGGGCAGTCTCGTCTCCGCTCTCACCACCTTCCCCCTTCCCCCTTCCCCCTTCAATCCAACCCACTGTTTCACTCAAAAATGACGCCAACCTCTCATCATTCTCCTTTTCTTTCTTTCATAACCAAATTATTGTTCTACCCTCCTTTAAACCTTTTTTAATTTCCCCCCCCTTTTTTTTTTTCTTTTTATTGTTCTTTTCATTATAAATACTAAAAAACAAAACTATAATAATGATATGCTATTAATGAATCAAGTATTGAAAATTAATCCAAATAAATAATCAATAATGATAAAATCTTCAAACTAATCTCAATAAATAATTGTTTGCTTATAAAAAATAAGTAATCAATTATTATTATTGAAAAGTAAATTTTTGTACTAACTAAATTTAACTGATCCTATTTTAATTAATAATTCATGTAAATAAGTAATTGCATTCTTTTAATAAATTTTTATGGTAAAAGTAAGTTAAGAAAATATTTTAATAGATTATTATTGATTTATTAAACCAAATATTTATATTAAATTTGTTAAATTGATATTAATTAATTAACTATATTCAATAACACTATAGAGAGTCCAACATTGCTCTCTCTCTCTCTCTCTCTCTCTCTACACTTCATATAGACCAAATTGGTTCACTAAATTAGGAACTACTTATTTAATTTTTGTTTCATAACGATTTGGTTTTAGTTTTTCTTTTAAAAAAAATAAGCTTATAAATAACTCATTTCAAAATTCAAATCAACTTTTGAATAGTTTGTTTCTTATTTTAATATTTGATTGATAATTCAAATATTTATAGGAAAGATAAAGACCATAGTTATGCAATTGTGAGAAAATAAGTACAAATTAAATTTCAAAACACAAAAGACCAAATTGTTATAAAATTGGGTCTTTGCATCTTAAATTACTCCATAAGTGTTGGATTCTTTATTTGAAATGAGATTATGGTGTGATTATGCAACTCTAATATTATTGACTTTCATTTAATATAAGTAAGTAGGAATCTACCACACTTGTTAAATCTCCTTCATTATTATTTGAAAGTGATTCAACGTCGTCCATGGTTATAAAATTACAATGTAACACGATATTGGGATATTAAAAGCTTAATCAAATTTTCTTCCCTAACAATACTATTATGTAAGGAATAAAATTTTCCTTCCAAAAACAGGAATAAAAAATGTTAGGAATTAGCACAAAGGTATCCTCCTCAACATCAGATATAAATATAACAATTAAGGAATGAGTGTCATCTTAATTCCTCCAACCAAAGGCAATTCATGTATGTAAGAGCTAAAGTTTTGCCTACTAAGTAGATCAGTTAATGGATATATAGATAGAGATGATGCTATCTTAATTAATATTTTGGGGACCAAAAATAATCATAATTAGCATTAATATTCAATTTGCCTTCTGCTAGAGCTCAAATAGGACAAGGAAATTTGATATCTACATTGAAAACCTATATTCAGCGGAACACAAGTATATCAACCCTTAATATTATAAAAATCGATCACTTTCATTGGCCCTTTTAAATCAACTGCCTAATATCACTATAATTATTAATAAATATGTTGACAAGAAAATAAATTACTAAAATAAACTTCAAGAAACGCACCGACACCACATTAGCCATCGAGTTGCACTTTTCTTTTTCATCATAATTAAGTGGAAAATAAATTTGAAAATTGGCTTGGAAAGTTTCTGTCTGCTGAAGTAATATGGCTGCGGCTGCTATTTATTCCCATTTTTCATTTGAAGGTGATCGGCGGCGAAAGGCAGCGATGGTCGACGGCAAACAACTGCCATTGGTAATATATGAAATTGTGTTTGTAACTCTATTGTTTTGCTTATGTGGTAACTCATGAGAGGTTGAGTTTGCAATTCTAGAATATTGATTACATTGTGGCCAAACATGATGTTGGGTTAACCATCTTTTACTTGAATGAAATTAAATGATTTATATTATAGAGTATATAGTGTCGAATTTTTCTAATTTTGTTAAGATCCCACCTTAAAAGAGATTTCAATTTTTTAATAAATAGATGAGCTACTGTTAATTTTGAAATGAAATCTCATTCAAATTTCTTTTACAAAAGTCAAAACAAAAGCTGGTTAAAGAAGTAAATATAGAAAAGTCAATTACCAAAATACAACAGAAAAAATTCAAAATATAAAACGAGAAGTTCGGGAAAAATTTAGGAAGAAGATAAACACTGAAATAGAAAATATATGACAAAAAAAAAATCAATCATAACCCATACATATGTCAACATTTTATTGATTTTTAACTTAAACATTTAATTTGTTTAATTTCATCAAGTTACATCATTGACTTGGTTAAATATTGCAACTTCTACTCTTATTCGATTTTCTCCAAGTCGTTCATTAATTTTCCCAATAATTAATAAAAAAAAATACATTAATCATCTAATTTGGTCAAGACTCGTAAACTTTATTGTATGATTTTTTCTTTTAAAAGATCATATCGATTTTGTACCCCACATATATACACAATACACGTATGCACGTGCACACACAATAGAAAAATTATTTTAAATGACAAAATTATTGAAAATATTTACAAATAATAGAAAATATCATAGTTTATCTACAATAGACTGCGATAGATCGTGATACACTACTATATGTGTTTATCATGATACAGATAGTAGTCTACTGCAAATAGACAGTAAAATTTTGTTATATTTATAAATATTTTGGTACATTTTCCTATATTATCATGATACAGATAGTAGTCTACTGCAAATAGACAGTAAAATTTTGTTATATTTATAAATATTTTGGTACATTTTCCTATATTAGAAAACAACCCTATATAATAATTCATTGGGAGTGTAATAATAATTTTTTTCTAATAAATCATTGTAACAAAAACTTATTATAGCGTAGAAATAGCACATTTATTTAAATTTGTAGTAATTCTTTTTTTTTTTTAAATTGAGAGTTTAGAGTAATAATTTATACAATTAGACAAATTTATAGATAAAAATTAGGCTAAACTATACAAAATATCCATAAAATTTGTACTTTGTACCAAAAATACCATTGACTTTTAGAAAGTTTTAAAAATATCTTTAAACTTTCAAAATAAATTAAAAAATATGATTACCTTTAGTTTTGGATAGAAATCGTTAATGTTTTGTGTAAAAAATACCACTGAACATTCAAATGTTTTAAAAATGCTTAATATATATATATATATACATTTACTGTTAAATAAACAGAAATCATCAACGTCCTATTACTTCTCTATTTTTCATCTTTTTTCTCTACTCCCTCTTACTTCCCTTTTCTTGTTAACTATGTAATATTTGTTTATCTAAAATAAATAAATAAACTACACACTTTAGTCAAGGGACTATAACAAGAAGAAAGAGAATAAAAGAATCACTAAGGAATTTTAGACTTAAACGTTTAAACAAAATTGTACCTTAGTAATTGAGCGTATAATAGTCAAATACTTTATTATTATTATTATTATTATTTGACTATGTATAGTTTTGGTTTGTTTTAAGAGGAGATTTTAATTTTGAATTTTGTGAGATTTTATGTTGTAACTTAATATTTTGGTTGTTGAGAAAATTGGTATAAGCTAAGAATTGAAAAATTAAGAGAAAAATGAAAGTATTCATATGGAAAAAAAAGGGACAATCTATATAATTTATTTTAAAATTCAAACTTTTCAAACTTAAGAAAAGTTAAAAAAAAAAAAATAATGGATGACCATATTAACGTTAGGATATTAGGAGTGATTTTAAACTATTTTTTTTTATTTTTTTTTATTTTGAAGTTATTTATGTAATGGAGTATTAACGGGTTTGGGTCATATACTTAGTGCGAAGATATTTTTGAATTTTTATTTTTTTTAAATTAAGAGTATTTTTTTAAACTTTTGAAAACTGAGATAATTTTTGAAACAAATCTTTAACCATTTCCATCCAAAATGAATGGAAATGGTATTAGTGAATTGAAGGATATTTTTAATTTTTTAATAAATTAGGCTAAAAATTAATAATGTTTCGAGGAAGAATATGCATATATGTATAGCGCAAGCATGGGGTAAATTAAAGAGGAGTGGAGAGCAATAAGTGTAAGGTGTATAAAATGTTTGGTGTGGACTAAAAAAGTATTGGATACGTATTAATAGAAATAGTTTTGTATAATATATCTGATCCCAAATTAAAAAGCTAATGACTCACATGATTGCGTGTGAGACTAGAAGAATCGGAGAAGAATTTTCGGATGTTTAAAAGAATAAACAATTCTATCGTTTTTTACATGTATATCGTATTAATTCATTTTACTGCGGGGTTATAGTTTCTTATAATTAATAATAACCATTCATTTCCCCCTTTTCTTCTTCATTTTCTCTTCCAAAGATATTGATATAATACGCCTCAAGGCACACGCAGGGGTATATGTCAGAACAACGTGAAAGTACAGAATTGGGCTTGGGATAAGTGTGGAAAAGTATAATGATGGTGGTGATTTTCTTGACTTTTTGTAATACTCAACAACCCTCTACATTTTCTCTAGTTTGGTTGCTAGCCAACCTCATGATTCCTTCTATTTAAATAAATATTTATAAAACAAAAATCATAAAATATTTAATTAATAATTGGGTTTTTTTTTTAAAAAAAAAAAAATTAATTAATTAATTTTTTTTTTTTTTATGACAATTGGTTTAAAATGATTTAAACTTTTTGGTGGTATATTATTAGATAGGGCGGGTGAAAAACAGGCAAGTTGCATTTACTTTGACTCTGTGTGTTGCAGCATCTTGAGTCCGCCTATTCTCTCACATGAATACCCCACATTGATCGTTTTTCCGTGGAGTTAAACCACAGCCAGAAGCAACCTCTCCATTTCCTCCCAATTAAAAACACACACACAAACACCCTTCTTCTTCTTCTTCTTCTTCTTCTTCTTCTTCTTCTTCTTCTCCAAAAACCCTAACCCTTTACAAAAAGTTTAAGATTGAGGAGTGGAGCTCCCAGTTTACGACTCCATCTCTACAACCACCGATTTCGTGGGTTGCTAAAGGGTAAATTCCGGTGGCTCTTTTATTTTTCCCCTTCATATAATTAATCTAATGGGTTTATTAGGATTGTGAGCACGTAATCAGCAGCAGCAGATCATCATCATCTTTTTTCTGCACCCGTGATTGATTTCTGCGTACCCGTACGTGTTTGCCTAATAATGGATTCTGGGAGTAGTGGAAGTATACAAAGCTCGAGCGGTGGCGAAGAAGAGTACGATTCACGCGCAGAGGGGTTCTCTGGTTTCTTAAACAAACCGCCAGGGCATGTCGGCCCCATGGCTACTACTACTAAGGCTAACCCATCCCCACCAGCGGCGCACCACCCTCATTCCTCCTCTTCCCTCTTCGACCCTTTCTCCAATTTCCTCGATCCTTTACCCACTCGATCACACCAAAATTCCATTCCCAATCTCGATTTCCTCTGGCCCAGAAACCAGAGATCCGACCACAACCCGATCCAGCTTCCCGGGTCCATTTCCATGCCCCCTTCTTCCACACAACCACAATCCTATATGACTCCCACCAATAGTCAAGTCCTGGAAACCCATGTCCACCAAGCCCCACCGGGTTTAACTCTCACCACGGATCGAAGCGATGTCGTTCCTAACAATACTAACAACAACACTGCCACTGCTACTGCCAGCAACAACGCCTCCGTTCGTAACCCGAGAAAGCGAACCCGAGCCTCGAGGCGAGCCCCAACCACCGTCCTTACAACCGATACTTCCAATTTCCGAGCCATGGTCCAGGAATTCACTGGGATTCCTGCGCCTCCATTCACACCGGCCTCCTCTTTCCCCAGAGCTCGACTCGATCTTTTTGGCGGAACTTCCACCTCTTCCCCACCTTACCTACTCCGTCCATTTCCCCAAAAACTAACCACAACTACCAATTCCCTTCTCTCTCCATCCTCCGATTTTCTCCTCCCAAAACAGAATCATCATCTTCCCCCTATATCATCTATTTTCAATCTCCAGCCTCCTCCCCCACCCCCACTCCACCAACCCAATATTAACCTCCTCGGCTCCGATCACCAAACCACAACCGACACCCATCGTAATCATCATCTTCATCAAACGCCTCTCCCAGAAGAGTTGCTTTCCGGGAGTGGGAATATTCTTCCGACCACCTGGGGCAGTGGCGGAAACGGGGGAGGAGGAGGAGCTTCCGATCAAGCTTTATTTAGGTCCATGAATAGCAAATACTGTACCGGTACTAAACTTAACAACAACTATTCGGCTTCTTCTTCTTCTTTGGATTTTCATGGAGATAAAGGGTCCGAGAATGTGACTACTAGAAGTGAAGGTATGATAGAATCTTGGATTTGTTCTTCAGATTAATTATTAGTCACTGTTGATCTCTTATCTATTTATATATAAATATATATCCCCAACAATACCAAGATGTTTACGAGTCTTGAGAACCACAAACCCACATCAAATTAGAGGTATAATTAACGAAAATCAGTCAGCTTCCGTTTGTTCGTTTGTCCCAAATTTTATGTACATGACATTACACTTCCATTTTGAGATTTCGTGTTTGTTTCCAATTTCCCGTACGTTTCTCTTCTTCTTACACATTCATTTAATTAATATTCGAAATGTGACAATGTTATTTATTTGTTTGTTTGTTGTTGTTATTTTGGTGTCCCAATATATTGAAATAAAGGAAAAAGGGTAGTTAATTAGGTCGGTTTTTGGTAAAGTAGATAAATCCCGTAAAACAGTATGGCTAAACCATCCTCGTACTGTCTCTACATTCTGAAACTTGCATGCACCTAATCTCAATATTATGAACCCAATAACTATTCCTTCTTTAGTTGTTTTGTTTGCAGTAACCTAGCAACCAAGCAGCATGGTCTCTCATCTTTGTCTTCTTCCATTTCTCTCTCTCATGAAACGATTTTTATTTTTCTTTTAAAACAAAAGAGAGAGAGAGAGAGAGAGAGAGAGAGAGAGAGAGAGAGAGAGAGAGAGAGAGAGAGAGAGAGAACAGTTTCCATAATTTAGGAGCGATTGGAGGCGAGATTTGAGGAATTTGAAGCCGCCATGATCTGTGAAGGATCTTTAAACAAGTAGATTTTTTAATTTCGGATATGCATTCATGTGTGTTATATTTATATGTCAATGCCATCATGTTTTCCCCCCGTAATTAATGAGCTATTCAAAGTACATAAATTCATGCAACCTAATTAGGTGTATTTAATTTGGATTTTTTTTTTTAATTTTATTTATTAAAAAAATGAGTCTGCAGTCAGGATTCGAAACCAAACCAGACGTGGATGTGGTACCCCAAATTTCCTTGATGCCTCTAGTTTTAAGACAGAAGGTACAGCTTTTTAGCTGTCTAACCTTTTCTGGCAACCACTAGACTTCTAACACATACAAATATGAGAAAATTACATCGATCCACCCTCTAGATTAATTAAATAACCTCATTTCCTTTTCCCCCAAAATAATAAGAATCTAGTTTAGATAAGCAGATGGTTTGAAATTAAGTAATCTCACGTTAAGTGATGTTTGAATATGGAAACATGTTTGTAGTATCTTTCGTTATGCATGCAATTATTTAAACGAAAAAAAGAAGAAAAAAGTGGCATTGGGATCTAGGACATGGAAATTCGTGAAGCAGAAGCACCAATTTCGAAGTTGGTGTGTCCACGGGAAATGGTTTTTCTTTTCTTAAAAAAAATTATTTGATTGGACTATCATTGTCTTTATATTCTGTGTTCTCCCTCGTTTAATGGAATCTTAATTTGGCCGACTCGACAGTCATTTCCAATGTTTTTGGTGGAAATTGTAGTTTTGATTACATTTCTTTTTTTTTTTTTTCTTTTTCAATTAATGCATTTTTAAAGTTAAACCACCTCTAATCCTACCTAAGAAGGTGGAAATCGCCCTTGTCTACACAACGTAATTTGTTCAATTTCACTAATCAACAAGTTTCTAATAATTATTTCATAATTATGATTGAACGCTCGTAGTTGATTTATTGTAAGTTTGTAACTATATAATCATCCAAACAATAAGAAATCTAACAATATGCTTCTATTCTTTCAAGCTACTACCATATTGGTTTAGCTGCAAGTTACTTTTATGCTTTGGGTTTCCGAAACTAAAAGGAAAAAGAGAATAAGGTTAGTTTTATGTTTAGCAAAGGCCCAACTTTTAGCTTTACTTAAAATAATAATAGAAACTTTATTCAATTATCAAATGATTATGAAAAATACTACTTTTTCTCTTTTTACTCAGATTTGTATTTACCTTTTACTTTTTTTTTTTTTTTTTTTTTCAAATCTATGATTATACACAAATAAAA
>QLSR01000272.1:867421-894055 GCA_031780015.1 Citrullus colocynthis
TTTTTTTTTTTTTTTTTTATTCAAATCTATGATTATACACAAATAAAACAATGAATGTAGAATCTTTACTTTTTTCTTTATTCGTTACCATTTAAGTAAATTCCTATTTTATCCATCAGTATTTATTGACTAGACACAACCTTTGAGTCAGAATGATCATTGAGGAAGTTCATACAATGGAGTTTTTATTATTATTTCCTTTTAATTTTAGTTTTAGTTGCAAAATCATTTTGACAACACATGACTATTTGGGTTGATATGCTTATATGAAAATTGAATTTTTAAGTAAAATTATATCATTTGATCAATAAGTTTTAGTTTATGGTGATATAAGACAATTATTCAAATGAAGGTTGTTACATATCAAATCAATACATTTATTTGTTTATGGGTGCATTAATTTAATGATTAGATTAATTTTTTTTAAAAAAAAAATATCTACCACTTATTTATAAATAATTACTCTACATCCAACTATTTTCTAATACAACAAATATAAAGTATGGAAATTTGAATACCCGATATCCAAGAAATGAGTGCTTGCAATTATCGATGACCATGCTCATATTAGGCTAGTATTTCACCTCTTCGTGAGAATTTCTAAATATGCTTCCTCAGTTCCTCCACTTCCACTTCAGGAAGGAAAATCAACCATAATTGAATTTCATGTTCTTTCTAAATTAACTTAAAACAAGTTATATGTAGCTCTAGAACTTATTTTTATATTTCCAATTAAAATGTTGAGAGATTTCACATACACCACTTGCCTTTAACTATAGTCTATAATATTAAGATTGAAGTCCGGTGTATTTATATAAACCATTTTGAAGGTTTAAGTTTAATTTTTCAACATTGTATCATTATAAAGATTTATTTAAAAATAAAACCTAATATTTATCTTAGTCATTCAAATAATACATGTTTGTTTTTATAGCAGAAATATATAATAGATATAAACGTCGAAATAATATTTTAAGGATAGATGCTTTAACTATGGGGTGTGGACGTTAATAAAAAGAAAGTAAGCATGCGCTTTATATTCCACCTCCTCATTTGACTTCAATTAAGATCTAAAAAGTTGTGATTATTTACCAGCACTAAAGTAAAGCTCTTAATGGGATAAAGAATTATTAAATTTATAGAATTGGACAATAATAGGCTGATCCAAAAGGAGGACATGAAAAATGGGTCCAATGCAATAATTTCATCAAATACAGATGGTTTTAATTTAATTATAAATGGGAGATGAACACCTTCATAACAACCCTGTTGTCTGCCACCACCATTTCATTTCCCTCCACATTACACTTCAAACCAACACCACAAATTATAAATGTTTATCATTTCCAAATCAACAACAATATGTAAAGACCAATATAACTTTTTTTTGGGATCTAAATCATCTCAGTATATTCATTTATTTTAACACTCAATCAAAGAATCTTATGTGCATAGAAGAATCTCACTAACTTCTGGTCTGCCTTTTCTTAATTCCTAACATCAGTAGGGTATTGTTTAATGTGCGGATCTAAATTTAAATGGTTTGTTTTGGGGCTTTACCAAATGGTTGTCTTTGATGAATTATGGGTTTTTCTTAAAGTGAAAAATGCTTTATGATTTTGGTTTTTGTTTCACCCAAAAGTTTTTTAATAACCAATCATGATATCAAGGGCGGATCTATAAAGGCCCAAAGGCAATGGCGTGGTAGTTCACCAATTTTCAATGTCTAATATGACGTTTACTTTTTAACATTTTCAAATATCTAATAGAATTTAGGAATTTATTTATAAACATTTTTAAAATTTTAAGAATTATATATGGGCAACAATCTAAAGATTTATGGGTTAAATTTTTAACTTTATATATACATTTATGCCCTCATGACTTACAGTTTTAGATTTGCTACTAGATGATACTGTCTCACTTATAGACTCAACACATTTCATTAGATGATACTGTCTCACTTATAGACTCAACACATTTCATTTATCTTAGCAAATCTGCAACACTAATTTAGTTACACTCCCAACAATCTTTACCTTAAATAAAGTATATGGAGTCCCAACTTTCCAATACTCAATATCACTTATTTGTTTGACCTGAGTTATTTTTTTTATTTTTTCTTTTTTTTTTTATCAACATGGCATAGAAAAAACATAATTTTGATACCACTTGTTATGAAAAATAAAACTTGAAAATATATTCAATTTATAATGGCATGGTATATATAGTTTTCATTTTGAATATAAGTCATCTAACTTTGCTTTTGGTGTTAGCCAAAAGGCCTCACATAAATGTATATGTCCAATGGTCTTCTCTATTCTAGCCAATGTGAAATTCTTCTGGTCCCACATACCCAATTCTCGAACAAAGGGCACATAGTATCTCCCTTAAATGGTTAGCGAATCTCTCAAGCTTCGATGATAATCTATTCTTATCCAATTTAGCTCTTCTTCTTTCAAGAACACCACAAATCACTGAGATAATTATGTCATCAAGGTTTACCAATATTTTTTATCGTTCAGGATTGCACACTAACATGACTATGTCTAGAGTATAAGATCTAATACCACTTGATAGGGACTATACAATGAAATAAAACCCCCACATATCTCCTTAGTAGTATACTATTGTTCACTTATTCAAACATAAGGTCTCACGAACGTCTTTATTTTTCATTTCACCCAAAAGACCTCATTATCAATTGAAATATTGATCTCTCGTCTCATCATTTTTCTTTTTCAAACCCAATGTTAGCTTTTAATTGCACATTCAATATCCATTGAAGTTGCTTGGATATACCGTTGGGATTTTTTCTGAAGATGGATAAGCACTGAATTGAAAACTTTTTTTTTTTTTTTGAAAAAAATAAAACACATTGGTAACCTTGTATACGATCTTGTATTACTTTTGTGTAATTCGTCTTATATATAAACAAGGGGACATTTGGAATCTAGTTGATGTTGGAAAAAGGAAAAGTAAGAAAACTGGATAAATTTAAAAATTAGAAAAATTAAGATGTCTCGTATTCATGGTTTATGAAAAGAATATGGACTTTGAATCTTGATTTGACTACTATAAAACTTCCATGGCACATAATTTCATAAAGAAAAGTTAGGACTCTTAAAACAAATACGATAGAGAAAAGCTATTTTCTCTTGTTCAAAAAATAGCAAAACTAAACAAATACCATTTACTTTTAAATAACTTAACATTAGAGTCCCATTTGACAATGAGTTTAAATTTAATTTTACATTGTAAATTGCATAAACTTATTTATTTATAACTTCTATATAATGTAGCCTTAATTCAATTTTGAAATTAAAAAAAAAAAAAAAAGTCTATGAATATTAAAAACAGTAAACAAAAAGACAGTATGATTACCAAATGACCGTAAAATTAGTATGATTTTAAATTGAGGTTTAAGAAAATGGAAAGCGATACACCATCCTGTGGCAAAGTGGTTACATGGAAGAATATTAGATTATCATTATTAAAAGTAATATTAGATAATTATTGAAAAGGGGAATAATTGAGGTTTTTTTGTATCTTGCACACGCTAATTAACAATCATGAGCGGTGCATTGGATGGTCTTCTCTAACTCCAAAATTCAGGCTCTAAAGTTCCATTTCATCATAATTAAGCGTTAATTGTGTTAAATCTTTTTTAATGGACTAAGGTGCATAAGCACATAACGAAAAATGTTTTGACCATATATCTTTCTAAATATAATCAATCACCACACTTACACTCAGCTACATGGTTTTTCTTTTTTCACATGATATTTTTGAAAATAGAAAAACGACTTAAAATAGTTATAAATATAATAAAATTTTGTCAAATAAAAAAAAAAAAAAAATAGAGTGTTTGATGACTCTTCACAATACATTATAATTTTTATCCAAAAAATTTTAATGAAATTGAATTTTTAAAAAAATGCATTTTTTTCAAATCAATCGAGAAATAGGACAACTGAATTATTATTATTATTATTATTATTATTATTATTATGCTAACGAAAATAGATAAGAGAGAGAAATCTGGAATTGAAACACACTTTTTTGATTAGTTAGTTAGTTAAAATTTTAGGATTCGAGAAGATTTAGAAAGGAGGAGAAAAGGGTGGGGAGGTAGAGAAGTAAAGATTCGTGTATTTGAGTAGGATCTCTCATGGAACTGGAAACCACTGCTTTCTGTTCGGTGACGCAAAGAGGAGTCCGACGTCGTTTTGGGAGGATGGTCATACATATCAGCTTGACGTCATGTTTGCGTGGAATGGACCCCACCAAAGATGGAGCCGGAAAATCCACGTGGGATAAAAGAAGAGATACGATCACATGCTCTTGGACGCACTGGCACCGCAGAAACGGTCCCCCACGTTGGATCTGCAAATTCAATCATGAGCTGAGCTCATCTCTCCTAATCCACATATTGGGCTGGGCCTCAACCTTAGGAACGGCCCAGCTTGTTTATTCTCTGTTTGGGCTTCGGCCCTGTAGCTTTTTTTTTTAATAATTTTTATTAGCCGTACTTTGCTGCTTCATCTTCTCCGCGATGAATTGAAGACTACTGCTACTGGAAAAGGAATAGTAGGGAAGTCCGTCTTATTCTACAGAAATCGTTCAACCCTTTATATGAAGATGGGCTCAAATTGTTTCACCATTTTCATTTTCTCTCTTTCCAATTAATATTGATCTTGCGTGGCTGGAAACATATTCCTTTCTCCATTTCTTTTTTCTCTTTTTTAATCTTTATTTATAATACTTAAACCTTATAAATTTAAAACTATTGCAACACAGTTTCTGTCTAAAGTTTTGTTTTTTTTACACTAATAAATATTTAGAATTATAGTCCAAATAGGGTCCTTACAAAAAATATTCACAAAAAAACGTGTATTGTCATATCTATTTGTAAATATAGTGTTAGATTCTTGGTCTTTCTAAAAAAGATTCTTTGACCAAACCAAATTGTCAGTTTTCTTTTTTTTTTTTTTCCATCTATTCATTTTCTTTTTACTTACTAACAATTTTCAAACTACTACGACAATACCTATTCTTCTTTTTTTTTTTGGGTTTAATTGATTGTGACCCATTTTTAAAATATGATTTAATTACAAATTTGGTCTTTTTTTAAAAAAAATAGAAATTAGTCCTCATAATTTTAAAAGTTAGAATTTTAATCCTCATGTTTCGATAAAACCACATAAATTTTTCTTATGGTTTGATAAAATTCTAAGTATAAATTTTAACTTTTATGAGCATTTTATTTGACCATTTGAACTAAATTCTAATTATAAATTACAAAGACTAAATTTCAACTTTCACCAAGCGATAGGAACGAAATTTGCAACTTAATCTTAAAAGATGCATTGGTATGTCAATATATCTGTAAATTGAAAGGACTATTTATGGAGATTTTATTGAATCATAGTGACTAAATTTTAATTATAAATCATAGAGATCAAATTCTAATTTTTTTCATAACCATAATGACCAAATTTGCAATTTATCTTAAAATACCAATTGACATGTTGATATATCTATAAATCAAAGAATTCAACATAGTTTATTGATATTTTCGGCAGAGTACTAATAATACTATTCATAACTTAGTTTGTAAATTCATTTATTATCTCATGTTAAATTGAATTACAAGTTTGGTTGATGGTTGAGTTTACTTTTAACGATATTTTATAAATCTTTGAACTTTCAAATATGAGTCTAATGATAAGTTTAGATAAATTTAAATTTTTGTTAAAAATTACTTTTGGTCTCTAAACTTTTATAAAAATTAGAATTTAGTACCTAAATTTTAGTTTATAATGATTTAGTCCATAGACTTACAAATAGTCTGTTTGCAACAATTTAGTCTTGAACTTTAATAATTATTGTAATAATTGAGTATCTATTGTGTAAAATTGTATGATTAAAATTTTATAAAGTTTCTTACACATAAATTAATAATAAGTTGAAAAACTTTTTAAGCGTGTCCTATGATTTATAATTATAATGTAGTTCATGTAATTTAACAAAATCTCATAAACGTTAAAATTTATATGATTAAAATTTTAGCTTTTAAAATTATTAAGACTAATTTTTAATTTTCTTGAAATCATCATACCAAATTTATAATGAAATCATATTTTAAAAATTGGTTACAATCAATTAAATCCAAAGAAAAAGCAAAGTGGGTGTTGTAGTAGTTTGAAAATTATTAGTTAGTAAAAAGAAAATGAATAAATGAAAGAAAAAATAGTTTACAGACAAAACCACAGCAATTAATCAACCAAAGAAAGACTCAAAGCAAAAATCAACTAATGTTCATCCTACATTTAGATCAGTCAAAAATCTTAAATATTAAAAAATAAACAATAAAAAATCAATTTTTGGCGTTGTACATGTTTTTTTTTTTTTTTTGCAAATATTCCTTCAAAGAACCCTATTTTTATAGTTAATAGATAGTGAACATAGCAAGTTAAATTAGATTAAAGTAAATTTGACGTGCATTCTAACTATAGGGTTACGACTTGTCATTTTGAAAAATCTTAAAATTCCTCCTGAAAATTTGGTGAACCGAAGAAAGAAAAAAAAAGTGAAGAAAAGAAGGAATAATGTTATTAACAGTGAAACAATCAAGTAATAGCAAATTACGGGGCAAAATTCTATTCCAATGACCCTTACATATCATCGATTTTGTAGAATCTGGAGGTAATCCTGAATTTCTCAACACTAAAATTTATTTGTGTGAAGGAGTAATCACACCCCAAAATGTCCTAACATCGCATTGTAAAATTTACTCATTGCCAACATGAACTATTCATAGATTTTAGGAAAAAGAAGAAATTGCATACAAGAGAATGCCAAAGAACGCCTCCTTGGAATATATGCAAGACAAACAACTTCAGCTAATAATAGAATTAACACGGGAGGGTGCACAGCACACAATCTCTCTCTTCTCATTAACATCTAGTCGACGTGGACCTGCCATTTGTCAAAACAACCGCATAAATGGATACACTACAAAGCAACCCGTCTTTCTATGAAACTGTTCAGGGTAAAAGAAAACATAACATAGATATTGGTATAATTGCACCGAGGGTCTCTCTATTGGTCCAAATGAAAATTAACCCCAAATTTGAAAACAAATGAATTTTGGCCTTTTGCTTATGTCAGTACCACGAGAGATTACCACTTTAACTCTAGATGCATTTCTTCTTCTTCATTTTGTAGTTGCTTGATCTGAAAAAAGAAAAAAAGAATTGCATTTTTTTCTGCGTCTTCTTCTCTTTTGCATTCTTCTTCTTCTGCTTCTTTTTGATTCTGCATTGTCATCTTCTTCATCTCCTTTCATTTTTCCGCGTTTTCTTCCTTTTTTCTTCTGCGTTTTTCTAATTCTTCGTTCTATAGTTTTTTCCCTCCCTTCTTTGTTCTGTAATTTTTTCACGAAGAAAAAGAAAAGATTGAAGTTGTGTCTGATGAGGAACTAAAGGAAGGAGTGAGAAACTAGAGTGAGAATCCAGCCCTTGCGCGCGTTTTGAGGCAAATAGGTACTTTCGCATGTGAAAGACGTGAGCAAAAGGCCATTTTCATTCGTTTTCTAGCCTTGGGCCGTTTTTCATTTGGCCCCTAAAAAGGGGTATTTAAATTATTTAAATTCTGAAATTGGCAAAAATGAAAATAGAAGAAGAAAAGGAATACTTCAAAATTAGAAAACTAAAACAAAAGCCGTCATAAAATGAGACAACTTTCTAGGTGAGGCCATCTAGTCCAGATAATCTGACCATTCGTCTACTTTTTCTTTTATTCAATTAATAAATTTTCCCCAATGGAAAGTAGAAACCAAGTCAATCTAACATGAGCAAGGTATAATTACTTCACATATCCAAACTAGCAAGATTTGGTAGTGGGGTTGTCTTAGTTGAAGGGGGCAAGATATGCGGTGTTTACCGTTTTAAACTCCAATTTCTCAAAGTATAATGAAAAACTCTAATTAAAGAACATTGTTGCACATTAGTGAACATCAATCACTTCTTCCACATGCAACTAACAATCTGAAAAGGGGGGAAGGATCAAGATGAAAGCAAAAGTTTTCAAACCTGATCAGAGCTCTTGGTTGGTCGTCTGTAAAATCTCGTGATATTGTATCCGTAAGTTCTTTAAGACCCTGAAAGAATATGTATAATACACTTACAAACAAGTAATAAATATTAAAAGATATGTAAGACAGGTAAATAAATCACCCATATACTTGTTAATACCCTCCAAACATACCCCCACATAAGAACCACTTCTATTTCACATCCAAAACCAATACAAAGACACTTATTCAAGCATCCGTTACATGCTTTTTCAGTAAATTTGAGAAACAAATGTCGATCATAGAAAATTTTGAAAGGCCATTTGGTGCTTCGGCAATAAAAATTATGTTTTTGAATGAAGAATTAATTGTTTGAAGGGCCCAAACTTTAGCAAGTTGGCGCAATGGAGTCAGGTTGTCATTGAGAAAAAAAGGATACCGCTTATATTATCAACCAATTAGGGAACGCTGCAAATTGCATACCTTCAGATTAGGAGTTTCCAGATGCGTCAGCAGGCCCTGAGCCTTGCCTGGAAGTTGAAGCTGCTCCTGCAAGTAACGGGATGGATAATGGACACAAAAAATTAGTTTCACAGGAAAGGATGAAGTGGAGAGTCGGATACATGTAACATGAGTTCCATAAATTGAAATAATTGAGCAAGTAGTTTAATTGATCGACAGACACATAATTAATATGAGAAAAACAAAAGTAATATAGTTTCAGGCTAAATTGCGTAAGTACAGGATTCAACCTTTAGAGTTTCAGGCAATTTCACTTGCTTTCCATCAACAATTTTGCACAGGTAAAATACACCAGCATTTGCAATATCCTGTTAACAATGCATCGTCATAAGCAAAGTTTCCAATAACATGATAGTAGAAATGATTTTGCAAAATAAAAACAAAACCGTGTCAGGAAATGAGTACTACTACAGGAAACCTCCCTATTCTAAATACAAAGCCGATAATTCACCCAATTTATTATATTTGATTGGAGACCTCGCCTTTTAAGGTATAAAAGAAGACCAGGCAGACTGACAAAATCAGTAATACTAAAATCCCCCCCTCCCCCCCCAAAAAAACAAAACACACGCACACGCACACCCAAAAAAGGGAGGAAGTTCCTTACCTGCTTACCTTCAAGCTGAGATAGTTTCCCGTCCTGAAACAAGTGAAGAGATGTAATATGGTTATTTATGCTCAAGTAAAAGTGATACATCATAAGTAATTTCTTTTAATGTCATATCCCTGTCGGTAAACACAAGTTCTAAAGAATTCCTCCTCGCTTATCAAATTTGAAAACCAGAAGCAGTTATTGAAAAGAATGATTTGACATGTCTGTGTCCGTGCAAGTACAAGTGTAGAAGTAATAAATGGATCAGATCACCAACTCATGAGGTACAAACATTAGTTAAACAACTACTTTCATGGAAAACTAACCAAACCAGAAACCAAGTCTTGCAAATGGCCCAGGTCAAAGTCGATGTCAGAAAGAGATTTTTGAACTCCTGCTACCTGTTCCACCAATCTTAACCATATCAAGACAGTGTAAACGTTGACAAATATTTGACAGAATGCACCTCCTACCACTTCTTGTGAACAGAAATTTGAACTCACTACATCTATACAAAGATAAGAAAGCAGCTATAGCTTGACTTTATTTGAGACCATATTACATGGGAGTAATCAATATTTCTCTGAGACTAGATACTTCAAAACTACATAACATCCCGATACCTCAAAGCATTGGGTGCATGCAATCATTTATAATGATATATATAAATATATGAACTTTATCTTTTCAAAAAAATTTTTTTTTTTTGGTAAATAATAAACAATGAGACTGGGAAAAGAAGTATACCATGATGGAGCAGTCGCAACAAAGCATAGGATTTTAAACATATATAAAAGAAAAATATGTACTGTAATGCTAAGAAAGAAGAATCAGCATTTTTTGGCAGTATAAAATTTCTTTAAATCAAGATAACTTTATAGCAACATAAAGTCAATGAATAGCTTCACCATTTTAACAGAATCTCTGAACACTGGCACATAATACCATACACAAAAATGTTGGTTTACTAAAACTTGCACAACATGAAACATAAAACTCAAGTGCCATGGAACTGCAAAATCATTAGATCACATACATCTTCTTTAATCAATTTCGAGAGTTCATTCTGCTTGAACATCTTATCATCCAAGTTCTCAATCCGTTGTGTCAAATGCCTCTTTGTTGCCTATTTAACAAGAAATAAGTAAAAATTGTCAACATATTCCTTAAATCATTTATGCAAGAATTTGACAATTTCCAACACCCACGGGTAAAAAAGGTGGAAAAGGAAAAGATGCGGTTTGAGGGGTGGGGTGAATGAGTTGAATGTTCTATAATGTCTGATGCCACAATATGCATAACATACATAACAGGAAAAATAAAAGAACTACTAAATATCAGTAATATCTGAAATATGGATTAAGTATTAATATGCAGAAATATGCAACTCTTAATCAAGCATCCAATTCTGTCATCATAGATAATAAAGGAGATCTTCAACAAGGATATGAAGAGCACACGTCCACTTGTCAAAAGTCATTAATAAAATTAATAACACTATGACACGAGCCATACGCACACTTTTTTCCCTATAAATAACAGATTGAGGGCATACAAGACCACACTTACAGCAAGGGCCTCTGATACGTGCTCCAAATGTTTAGTTAAGTTTGAGACAGCATTAGCCATATTGCGCTTTGTAACATACATAAGGTCTGAGAATGAAAGTCCCTACTCAAACAGGAAGAATAAATAAGATATGAGTTATGAACAATAAAGATGAACGAACCAATGTGATACACTATGTGGAGCACTTCTTTTAACAAGTTTCATAAGATACCTATTTGAAAATCAAGGCTTAAAAAGGGAATTACTTATTGATACAAAAGTATAGAAAGACAAAAGATTAGAAAAGACATTAAATATTGGGTATATAATGTGATATTAGAACACGTGAAAAAAAATCTACTTTACCTTCCACCACATGTATCCATATCCCAAAGCACCTAGAGTGGCAGCTGGAATAATGAGAGATGATATATTACCTGTTAAAACAAACAAATAATTAAATAGTAGTCGATGGCACAGAAAATAATTTCATTAAGTGAAAACAAAGATCCAATTATCGGCACAGCATCAAAGATCATAAATCATGCAATTTTCCAATGAACTGGTTTAAAATAAGTTGGTACTTGCCAATATTCCCAGAGTTTCCATTGAGAATAGTGATCTGTCGTGAAGAGGAGAGCTGTCGAACCTCCATAGCTAATCGACGCACCTACACGATTATCAATTAGGAATTTTATTGACCACATAAGTGACTATTGGAGGATTCCTCTTTAAAATACATATATTTAATCAGCACCTGAGCAGCAATTGCATCAGAGTAGTCAGAATCACCCTCGGATTGTTCCCCAGACTTCTCTAAGCCTTTCACCAAGGACTGTAAGCACAATAATACAAAATGCAGTCACTCATACAAAAACTAAACAAATGTTAACAATGCTTTGCCGAGCCAAGCGAGTCTATAATTTAAACTAGATTGAGACAAAGTCACGAGACACCCAATAAGCTATTTCGTAGCAACAATATCCTAGGAAGTGAGATATCGAAGTCCACCGTAAACAAACGATGACAGTAACAATTTGAAAACACCATTGTCGACAATTAGACAAAAGTTCAATACTTAATAGCATCTTATAACTAGCCCAAGTAAAAATCTAACATGGGAGCTAATTAAGCAGTGGGGAAAAAGAAAGGAAGAAAGAAAGAAACATTCAAAATAAGAAAAATCGACACCTGAAGTTCACCCAACACATCTGATAATTTACCATTCTTAAGGAGAATCGTACTAGAGTAACCTGTAAGAATAAACACAATATTAGCAATATTAACAACCGTGACATACTCTCGAAAGAATTGGTTTTAGATCGTATAAACTGCAGGATCGATCAGAAATAGAAGAAAATACCAGCTCCAACAAGAATCAGGATCTTCGAAAGCCCTACTCCAGTTTGCATAGCCATAGTGGTGTTCGTCAAATCAGAAGCCCTAGAACGGAGAATTGGGGGCTGGGAGGAGGACAGAATTAAGTCTGGAGTGATTATCCGGAATGCTATATTAAATTAACCTGGTAGGTGATCAAAATATAAATATGAAATCAAATTATTTCTAAAACGATACTAGATGCACTAAAATGCATAAAATACCTGTATTAAAAAAATGCATAAAATATCAACTTAATTAACAATATTTGCTCAAAAGAAAATTCAATTAACAATAGTACAAAATAAGGTTGAAAATAAAAGCTGAAAGTAAAACCAACTAAGTTAAGTTAAAGAAAAATAAAAAGAGCGGGGGAAAAAACCGTAAGGAGCGGCGGCGAATCGCGGAACGAAGAGTGAAAACGGCGTTGGTGGCCGTTCGTGAATCGCGCGCGGGAGTGGGAAAATTCTCACAATCGCAGATCGTGGGAAGTCGAGGATTGAGGGTGCTCCCGTCCGACTACCGATAGGGTTTTTTATTTTGTTATTTTATTTGTTTTTCTTCTTCTTTTATTTATGCTTCTTTTATTTTCAGAAGTTTAAAAATGGATGGGCTTCTAAATTGGGCTGGGCTGATCACTTATTATGAGGAAATATCCGTATGGTGTGACACGCACATCCGATGATAATGATAAGATAATATGATGATGATAATAATAACAATATTAATTTGAAAATTTTGAAGTTATAATTTATTGTCTATAATTTATAATTAAATTTTAGTCTTATATTTAGATAATATTTTCATAAATAGTTTCTCTTTTGAAGATTTTATCAAAAGGATCATTAATGAAAATTAAATTCTAATTTTTAAAGTCATTTCACCAAATGCTAATATTCTCTAAATTATAATATCAAATTTGTAGTTTATCCTAATAAGGCTAATAGTGAAAGAAAAGGATGCACATACTTTAAAAAAAATAAAGAAACACACAAACTTGCATATTGGATGCGTTAGAGCGTATAACATATATATATATAAACAACAACAATAGCTTCTGATGGGATTGTGCACATAATATTAAGATTTAACTTAATATCAAAACATATAGTTTTTGAGTAGACATCAAATAACATTAAGAACTTAAAATTTCAATGAGGTAAAGTCAACATCATGGATGAGCTACACTCGAACATAACTTGATTAGCAAACACATGTGTTAGCAACCAAAAGATGTGTGCTACAAATCCTCGTACGTATGCTTATTGCACAAAAACAACATCATAAATGAGCTTGGTAACCATTATATTACATGGCATAGGTATAAAAACTAGTTAACCAATCCAATTGATCACATACAGTGAAGGGTTAGTGCACTAGGTTAAGCGTAAGGAATTTCGATTAATTGTTTGAGCTTTTGTCTTACTTGGTGGTGGCCTTCTTAATTTTTTGGTGATCTACTTGTCTGACTAGCAGTTTTTGACAAAAATTTAGGGGTTTTGAATTGATTACGGCGAGAGTACGGGAACAAATTTATTGATGTGCAACTAGTCAGCCTTTTTATTTTGCTGAGGCACAAGTTTGTAATAGCATTTTTATTCAAGTTCCTAGAACAGATACCTGCATCTTGTGTAACTAGTCATGCAATCTACGTAAAATATTATAGTTCTAATTACTTTTTTAGATAATGATAAATAAATATTAATATAATTTTGTTTCAGTAACCATCAATTTTTAAAAATTAGATAATGTAACAATTTTTATTTTAACGTTCTCATATTATATATATATATATATATATATATATATATATATTCTATTCAGTACAAAGAGAGAAAAATTCTTCTAGAAATTAAATGATTGAATTAAATGCAATAATTTTTATTTTAATGTTATTATATATCTATTATGAAGTCACACAAAATGATGCATTGTTTCACTGTATTAATTACTATTTTCAGTCAACTAAATTCTCAATTTTTTTCTCTAAACTTTGGATCTCGTGAAATTATTTTTTTAAAAAAATGTAAATTCAAGTATTTGTTTCGTCTTTCCTTTACACGTGCATCTCACATATGCATTGGAAGAACTGATCCACCAATTCGATGTGTATAACCACTCCACTCTAAACAAATGCATCTATTGCACTATATCTCGAAGGGTCGCCTCTTGTCAACATTGCACTAATTTGACCTAAGACTTTATTTTTTAAAGATATAAAATTATCTTGTAAATTGGAAAAGTCGCTTCCATTGTCTCTCAAATAGACACTTGTTCACAGAAAAGCCACAATCACTCAACAAATGGCAAAATGAAAATTTATGAAAAATGTAAAGATTCTTCATACACAACCAACACATAAATTTATCTTGTAAACTAAAAATTGGAAAAATTACCTTCATTATCTTTCAATTTGACACCTACATTAGAAAAATCACGACCAATCACTCAAAAAATAACAATATGAGAATTTATGAAAAATGTAAAAAAGAGAGAGAGAGAGAGAGAGAGAGAGAGAGAGAGAGAGAGAGAGAGAGAGATGTAAATCTTTTAATACAGTAGATATGTAAATGAAAAAAAAAGTTATTTAGGACCGAGCTCAAAGGATTGGAAGAATGCAATTTGCCCATTAGTCATATTGCAATTTGACTTAGTCAGAAATTGAAGCCATTATTCTTGATAATGAATTACCTGCCATATTGACGAAATTAGATTAATGACTTTAAGAATTCAGAATATTAAATGCATTTCCTTCATCTGGATACTTCCTTGGTGTTGCTACTGCTCTGTGGTATTTCTTAGAGAATTATTATAGAGGGAAAGAATATCAAATTATATACAAATATCAAACTATTTTTTAGGATTATGTAACTTTGACATAAACATATTAAATGCAATTTGTAAATGTCAAGTTAATTGATGTTAATACAAAATAAAATACAAATTTAATACATTTTATGATAATTGTCCAACGTATTTTTAAATTTAAATTAAACTCTTAACTAATTTAGACTAAAAAGAAGGAATAAACAAATAGTCAAGATTAAGAAAAGAGAGAGACCCATAAAGAGGCATCTTTTTATTTTATCATGGATGGGACACGTGCATAGAAAAAGGAGTCCATGTTTAACACTTGAATGTATCTTTTTACAACATACAAGTATCTGAATAAATAAAAGAATAAAAACAATAAAAATATATATATATGTAAAATTACATTTCACACACGTATCCGAGGCGTATTTGGACGCTTTCCCTCGCTTAATGTATATTTGCTTCATAGGTTAAAACAACTGAAAAAAATATGACACAAAGAATTTATATTATTCTAATGTACATAGAGAATAACATATATTCGGAACTTTATAGAAAAAGGGTCCTTCTGATCCATTACACACTATGCATAGATTTCGAAAATTTGTCAAAGAGCAGATGGACAACTAATATCACACAAAGCTTCTCCATCAACATCAACATATTTTCATTTTTTTTTTTTTTTTTTTTAATCCTTACTGCTTAAGTCAAATGGCAAGACTCAAAACACACCCATATATGATATAACTAATAACCGTAGCCTCTTGTTGTTTGTTAGGCTTCAATTCACCTCTTGGTCGGGAGTCAACGCACTTCTCCTTTGGCGCTCCTCAACCCCTGCGGTGCTGATTCGAAGATGAAATCAGAGGCAGTGACATTGATATTAGTGAATCTGGCCGCTATTATGGAGAGGGCCGATGAGTCCTTGTTGCCTGGGGTCTACAAGGAAGTTGGGGCCGCTCTCCATGTCGATCCCACCGGCTTGGGTTCCTTAACCCTCTTCAGATCTGTAGTTCAGTCTTCTTGTTACCCTTTAGCTGCTTACTTAGCTGTGCATCACAACCGCGCCCATGTCATTGCCCTAGGTGCTTTTCTTTGGGCCACCGCCACTTTCCTCGTTGCCTTTTCCTCCACATTCTTCCAGGTTCCTTTTCCTCATCTGATTTCAAGTAGTAATCTTATTTCCCCCTCATTCTATAATAATGTTCCCATCCCATGTTAAGTCTCCTATGAGGGCAGTGTTGAAAATGTATTAAATAGTGAAATTTGACATAATTAAGAACACCTAATATATGTTTAGGTCTTATAGTGAGTTGCAATCTTTTCCATTTTACTTCGGCCTAATAACTTACTAAAATGGAATACATGCCAGATAACTCCCCCAAATGGAACTAATTTGATAATCATATTTAGGTGGCAATTTCCAGAGGTTTAAATGGTATAGGGCTTGCCATAGTTATACCTGCCATCCAGTCCCTCGTTGCTGATTCCACTGATGATAGCAACCGTGGTTTGGCTTTTGGATGGCTACAACTAACAGGAAATCTTGGTTCGATCATTGGTGGGCTTTGTTCTGTATTAATGGCCTCGACATCTTTCATGGGAATTCCAGGATGGAGAATTGCCTTCCATCTCGTTGGACTGCTTAGTGTCATTGTTGGTATCCTATCATGGCTTTTTGCAAATGATCCACGCTTTTCTGAGATTAATGGAAGATTTAAGGATCATCCACGCAAGCCATTCTGGTCAGAGATGAAGGATTTAGTTAAAGAATCGAAGTCAGTTATAGGGATCCCATCTTTCCAGATAATTGTATCTCAGGGGGTTGCAGGATCATTTCCATGGTCGGCTTTGTCATTTGCTCCTATGTGGCTTGAACTTGTAGGCTTCTCTCACAAGAAAACGGGATCTCTGTGGACTATCTTTATAATTGCTAGTTCATTAGGTGGTCTTTTTGGAGGACGAATGGGGGATATCTTATCAAAACGCTTTCCTAATTCAGGAAGAATAGTTCTATCTCAGATAAGCTCAGGTTCTGCCGTTCCTCTTGCTGCAATTTTGCTGCTGGTTTTGCCGGATAATCCATCCACAGCATTCTGGCATGGATTGATTTTGTTCATAATGGGTTTCTTCATGTCATGGAATTCACCGGCAACTAACAAGTATGTGTTTTCATCAACTAGAACAAAATTTAATGCACTTAACAGCTCTATATGATATGCCAATTTTCATTCCACTTTAGGAGTCCTACGAATCAAATAACGAAGACCTTCATGTAAATTCTGATAACGAAGAGGATAAAATACCAAAAACCAATCTGCACTAGTAATTAGTAAACTTGATTAGTTTGGTTCCAAAACTATCTTTGCTGAATTTTGGTGCATAATGACATTCATCCCATAACGGTCAATGGTGGATGCAAGTAAGGAAAATTAGCTATTTAGAAAGTACTGAGATTTTATGTCAATTAATGTCTTTGACACACTCTCTGCAACATGTTTTTTCACTCATTACTATTATTTGAAGCCAAGGTTAGATAAATCAAAACAATGTCATCACCTGCATACTTAATCGGTGTATATAGTCCAATATTTGCAGAGATAGTCCCAGAGAAGTCCCGCACAAGCATCTATGCATTGGATCGATCATTTGAATCGATTCTGTCGTCGTTTGCTCCCCCTGTTGTTGGAATTCTGGCCCAGCACGTTTATGGATTTAAACCAGCTGTAAGAGGATCCTCAGAGTCTGCACAGATTGAAACTGATAGAGAGAATGCAAAATCACTAGCCAGGGCACTCTATGCAGCCATTGGTTTTCCAATGTCACTGTGCTGCTTCATCTACACTTTCCTCTATTACTCATATCCAAGAGACCGAGAGCGCTCAAGAATGCACGCCCTGATAGAGTCTGAAATGCTGCAGCTGGAGTCTACCAATTCACCTCTCTATGAACGAGACAGTCAGTTTCAGATTTCAGTGACAAAAGATGATGATAAAGATCAAACAGAGATTGACCTTGTCTATGAAATTGAAAACAGTCTTGATTTCAATGTCAATGATGAAAATCATCTCCTTAGTCGTTAGCTAATAGTTTCTATTGGAAATGATAACTTACAGGAATAACTTTCGAGGTTGTCAGGGACTTGGGGAAATGTTGATGAACACGATCCAAAGCAGCATTTGATGAAGATTTCATAACTTCATCTTCCGTGAAACTGTATAAAAAATACGATTTTTGTTTAATTATGTTCGTTGTGTTATACCGTGTAGTTCACTGAAATCAAGATCATCTGAGGGTTGATTTGATGGGGTTACAAATAACAAAATTAGTGTACATCAGTGGAAAGAATACAATGAATGGTGTCACGTTTCTTAACTTCAATTTTTTTTTTTATAAAAATTGACGTGGTAACTGAATGATATTATTTTCAATTATATAGGAGCTTCAAATTGTCCTGTCACTTATTTATTTCAAAAAATAATACAGTAAATTTATTTACCTAATCAATTTTTATAGATTACTTATCGCGTAAATGATGTCATGTTTGCTTTTCAATTTTTATATATTAACCATTGGTGTTAATTTCATCTTATTTTTTTTTTTTAAAAAAAATCTATTAAAAATAAAATCAAAATCCAAAAGTTATAACTAAACATTTTAAGAAACTTACCATAAAAGTCTAGAAATATTTTATATAATTGAACTTATCTCTAGAAATAAAATAATAAAAAAATTGCATATATGGCAATTTAACATAAGAATAATTCTAAAGCAATCTTAAAATATTTACAAGTATGTTACAGTTTTAAGTTCTACCAATTAGTGATAAACTGGGTCCATCAATGATCAATCATCACTGATTGACATATCTAATGAAATAAAAATATTTTAGTGACCAAAGTTTATGTTGACATACTTGGTTAAGCGCTCCAATGACTTGGGAACAATATTTATATCATGCAGAGTTGGATTCGCTCTGGCTCGTTCTTTGAAATGTCTATGAATGTGGTGTTGGGTTATTACTGCTGTAGTTCTAAGATGGTTTGTTGCGAGTTGTATTTGGACAAATAATGTTGCAAACTCTACTGCTTCCTTTTAAATTAACCACAATTTATTTCCAAGCCGTCAATTATATATTAAATCTTGATTTAAACTTGTAAACAAATAAATATATGGAGAAATGAGGTGGTTAATTCCACATCAGAGTCTCAAAAAATAGAGTGGCTTGGTGGATTTTGATCGTGAACATGGTGGTACTAATTTTTTGGAGAGGTGATGCTTTTGATTTGTCCTTGTTTGTTTCCTAGCTCTTCGGTTTGTTCTCCATTGGAAGGGTGGTCTCCTCCTTTTGATTGTGGATGGTTCTTGTAATCCATCACGCCGAGGAACGGGTTTTGGAGTTGTTGTAAGTGAGACATCGTCGGGGAAGCCTTGTTTTTACCATGGCCGAATTTTTTCCCTAGCCTCGTTCAATTCTTTATTGAGGCTCTTGCAGTTCTTCATGGTCTGAACGAGGCTAATGACATGTTTGCAAGCTAACTAATCCATTTTGCCACCCATTATAATTCCTCTATCAAAGACTATGGTTTTATTTCTAAATCTTTGAATAGTGTAGCTCACATTCTTTCTTAATGAGTTGTTTCAAGTGAGGATTCAATTTTATATGGTCTTCAAATCTTTAATAAAATCTTAAAATGAAATTTTAAAAAAAAAAAAAAACAAATAAATTGATTAAGATCTTAAACAATGATTAAAGAAATCATCAAAATCATCAAAATATGGTATACGTGCAATGCATTTTAAATTTTCAACCTAGCTTTCATTAAAGAGTAAAAGTAAATGATTTGCCACAAAATTTGCTCCTCAATCATTTTCCAATATATATTGTTGGAAAGGAAAGCATTTCATGCATTCTCCTTAAAATGTCTATATTACTTTTCTTTTCTTTTTTTTTTTTTTCTTCTAAGAAGATAATATAATAAAGGGCATCTTCTTTGGGTAATAACACTTAGATTATTATTTTTCCTAATGATTTTCTATTTTCAAAATATCAAAAGATGAAACATATTTTTTTGAAAAGTCTCTTTTTAAATATAACAAAAGAAACCAAAATATTTATAAATATAGCAAAATTTCACTGTCTATCGTGATCTATCACAGTCTATCACAGATATACTGTGATATTTTGTTATTAGTTGTAAATATTTTCTGTAGTTTTGACATTTAAAATAATTTTCCTTTCTAACATAAGTTTAACTTATTTATGAAATTGGACTTAAATTCTAAAAACAAACCATGTTGAATATAAAAGATATAAAATATAAAAACTAATAAAAATCTTGCAAGAAATTAAAAATGGTATGAAAGATTTAGATTGTAATTGAGAGAGAGTAATATTAGGTATGATATGGTATGAGGATTGTTATGTAAAGGGGATCCATTATGAAATAGCTCTGCCTTATCTTTTTCATTTTTATGTAAAACAACCAATAATAGACAATCTCTTCATTTACTGGTGCACATGGAGAGTGATCCCACCTTCAATCATATTTATGATCCACATTTAAAGTTCTTCCCAAAAGTAACCCTCTTTTCCCTTTCCACTTTTTTGCTCTCTTTCACATTCATATTACCTTTCTTCTCCCCCATTCTAAAATAGATCAATGAGTGAAATTAACTTTAGGGAAACTAATACTAGTATTGAAATTTTCATAATTATTTTTTTCAATATTAAGGTAAAAATAGAAATTCAACCTCCAACCTTTTAAATTTATATCTTAATTAGTCGAATTGTATTTATCAAGAAAAACTGAGTTATAATTCTAATATTTACATATAAATACTTCTATTATAGATGGTAGATAAGTAACAAATTTTAGTAGTTGGTTTTTAATTTTTCATTTATGAACTGTGAGTTGATATTTCTGATTATTTAATTCATAATACCCAATATTCTAAATAAATAGGAAAGATCAAAATAAACCTAGCTCAATAATATTCGTTATATATTCTTATCCTTGAGATCGAAAGTTTCAATCTCTATACTTCTATTTAAGAGAAAAAAAATAATAATAAATAAAGATGGAAAATGGTATACATGGAAAGAGAGTTTCCATGAATATAATTTTATAGAAAAAGTGATTAAACAGATGTTTGTCCTCTATTTAATCACTTTTTCATGTGAAGTTTAAGAGTTTGGTGAGTTAGGAAAGATGGTTCTCCCACTCCTGCATGGTTTATGGGAGCTCAGGGGTAGTTTAAGTTGGGTGATTCGTGACTTTCAGCACTATCCTATTTGCATTGAGTTTACTAGACGAGGAGGCTATTCAATTTTTCCTTCTCGGTTGAGAGGGAAAGCGTGTTAATCTCCGCTGGTGGAATCAAATTTGACAAATATCATTTTGGCTTGTGAGCGCCCATCTTTCTTAAACAAAGACAATGGTGGATGCCACTTTGTACTTGCTAATCTCTCTATCAATCAAACTGCAAGAATTTTAACAGAGTGTCGTATAGTTATTGTAATCTACTGTTGTTGTTAACCTTTTTTATTTCCAAGTTTTTCAGATAAAAGACTGGAGAAAATGTTTATCCTAATTGGATGTCATTTATTCACTTTTGTTGCATTAATGAAGTTTAATTAAAAGTGTATATATATTTAAAAAAAAACAGAGGTTTTGGCTTGCCACATAGAGAGAAAAAATGAGAGGCCTAAATTTGGGTGTGGTGGTTTGGTCCCTTCCTTTGTCGTTTTGGAAATCTAATCAATGGAGTCATACATATAATAATCACTTATCAGATCTCTTCTTTTTTAACCGAAAAACAAATTAGAAAAAAGAAAAAAAGAAAAAAAAGTCCCAGATCTGTTCAGTATAGACGGGTCCCACGTTGATCAGACGGTGGAAACTGGAAAGTTTCCATTGTTGTATTTACTCTCATTTTCGCAGGTATGAGCGCCCGCAGAGTACCACAGTTCCATGGCAAGTCCCACGTGGGGCCCATAACTTAGGATCCTCGTTTGGATCCCGGTTTTACAGGTTACCGGTAAGCCTTGTGGAACCGCCCCCTTCTACTTCTTTAGGATGGCAAAGAGTGTGTAACAAACCTCGAATTCTCCGTGCTGTTGTACTCGAATTAAAAAGAGTCACAAAATAATGGTATCAAATTTCAATTTACACTCTCCGATTCGAATTCTAGGGCAAGGATAATGAGTAACAATTTTAGGATGATAATTAATTACATAATAACATTTTTTCAAAATTATAAATATAGTAAAGTCCATTCGTGATACACTTCTATAGCGGATAGATTCTTATAGCAGTGACAAAAGTTTATTACGAATACATTTTACTGTACTTACATTTTTTTTTAATTTATAAATGTTGCTATATATGCGAATAATTTGAATTTAATTGGTATATTTGCAACTAGTCCTTAATTTAATTAACGCTTTGTTCAAATTTAAATAAAAAGAATATCGTGCAAAATATAACATTGCTTCAAATTAAATTTTTGAATTCTTATAAGTGAATTAATTTAGACCATTTTTAAGATTACATTTGAAAATTGTTTATGCATTCTACTTACACATGCGTAGGCTTATTTAAATATCGGATCAATAAAATAGATGATTTGAGTCGATGCGTAGACAATTTTCAAATAAAATTTTAATTTAAATATAAAATTGATTCGCTTATAAAAATTTAAGAATCTCATTGATAGAGTTATAAATCTCACACGTTAATCCAAACAAATTGTAACAAAGAGTGTAAATTGATACAATTATTTAGTTCATGGTTTAAATTGATACCGCCATCAAATTTTAGGAGTGTAAAAAAAATGTTATTTACACGATAATGGTGAATCTATTATTAATTAAGATTTGAATAGAAATTTATAAAACGATAATGGTGGTGGTGATAATGATAATAATAATATATTTATTCTTATAAAATTACAAATTTAGTCATGAACTTTGAAATTTGTGTCTATCTATTTTAAACTTTCAAAATTACAACTTTAATTAGTGAGTTGTTAATTTTTTTAATTTATTTTTAAAAAACTTAAGGGGCATACCAGTCACAATTAAAAATTTTAAAGGTTGAATTAAACATAAAATTCAAATTTATATCTAAAAAAAATTAAAATATTTAATGAACTATGAGACAAAAAAAGATAAAAATGGTTAAAAGTTACAAGACTAGTTAATTACAGATAGAACTAGAAGGTAAAAGATTAAATAAATACAAATTTTACAATTAAGGGATTAAACTTATATCATCTCGAAGCCATTCACATAAAAAGTAGTTAATTAGAAAGATCAATAATGATCTCATAAAAAAAATAAATATAGCTTAATTAATATACACATATGGTAACGATTGATAGATTGGATATTTTACTCTGTTATCCTTAAAAAAAAAAAAATGATGATTCATAAAAATGAAATTACGTTGAATCTTATTATCAAAGTGAATCCTCGGCGATGAATTAACGAAAATTTTGTTGTAGTAATTCAATTAAATGTGGTTAATGTATGAATGAAAGTATTGAAATGTAAAGATACAAAATGGTTAATTGAGATTGTGAAAAGGGGAAGTTGGTGGGAGATTAGAGGTTGAACAAAATAAATGGGTGGCAGCTCACGATTCCGACGCCTAACATGTTCGTCCTTATTCACTTAGTCAAACTCCCAGTCAAACGCCAAAGATATTCCCACTTATCTTCAACCCATTCAAAATATCCACATTTCTACAAATGCCAATGAATATTTATGACCCTCATTGTTTTCTTTTTGGGGCGGAAGAAAACCAATATATATATATATATATATTTTTTTTTTTCTCTGCTAAATATTCACATAATTTCTTTTTGGGTCATTATTGTAGTCTATAAACAATATGATGGACATCTATTTTTCTTGAAAGATACCAAAAAAAAGAAAAGAAAAATCAATTTCTCCCAATAAATTTATCAAGTTCAATTTTTACCATAGAGTTTTTCAATTTCATTAATCAAAACCTTATATTTCAATGTACAACAGCTCATAGAGTAAAAATATTTATAACCTTCTCATCCTCAAACTCTCTTGTAAAACAAATAGTTGGTTGGAAGTCAAAATTAATAAACTCACCTACGTTTATAAGTAAATTTTGATTATTTAAAGGATGAGAATTAATTATTTGATGCGCAAGCCATCATTTTCAATTTAATAAAATTCGATCATCTCAATCTTTTGTCACTAAGATAACTTATTTTCTTTTAAACTTTGACCTAAAATTCACTATAGTGTGAAACAGACAAATCAATCTTAATCATCATTTATAAAGTTTTAAAAAATTCATTTAAGTATATTTGATTTTTTTTAAAATTTTTTTTAGTGATTTAGACAAGACGAGAATTGTAATCCTAGATCAATCTAGACCGTAATTCTTGTATAATATTTCTTAGCTTATGTAATTGCAATACTAGAAAAGGAGGCTATTTGTACACTGTTTTAAAAGAAGAACAAGTACAAAATTATTGGTTTAATTAGTCAAAAAGAAACGAGCAAAGATGCTAATGTTTTCAAAATAACTGATCACAGAAAGAGATGAGAGCAGCCAGGCACAAGACAAGTGAAAACGCGTAGACTAAAAGTGCTTCTTGTAGTGTTTAGTGTAAATGTAAATCCTGCTTTTGCTTTGCTTTGCGCCATTCCATCTCCATGTGCGCTGACCTATTTAAAATTGTAAATTCCTCTTCCCCACCCTTTTGCATTGAAATACTCCCTCTCTTCCCACTTCCTTCTACTTCACTCACTTTTCAAATTCTCCATCCCAATTCAATGCAAATACTCTCTCTAATTTATGTTTGAAGCTTAATCTACTCTTGCAGAGGAGAACCCAGATTTCAGAAATGGCTCGAGTTGCGAATTTCAGAGCCACAAAGGTATTTCTGCTCTTTCTTGTTTTGGTCCTTTTTGCTGCCGCTTTTCTCTTATGTGTGTGCGCCGAATCTGATTCTCGAAATGGAGAATTGTTTCGAAGAGGAAGAAGAATTTTGGAGTCGGTGGAAGAGGATGGGCCGAAGAAGAAGAAGTCCAGTGATGTTTTACTCACCAAAACTCAGAACAAGCTCATTAAAGCTCCCACCCAATCCTCAAAAAACCAGACCAAGCTCATTAAGAACAATTTGTCGACCAAGAACAAGACTACGCTTGGTAAGGCTACCAATTCCACCAAACTGACTTCCGGCGGCATCCTTTCCAAGGTTGGGCTCAAGAAGCTCAATTCCACATCGAAATCCTCCAATTCTACCAAAATTACTTCACTCTCTGCTAAGAAATCCTCAGATCTAGTCAAATTAAGCACACCCAAGAACAAAACGACGACACCCAATTCCTCAAAACAATCCCAAACCACCCATCTCGACAAACCAAACAAGGAGCAGAAATTAGAGAAGAAACAGAATGAGGAAAAACCCAAGAAACAAGCACAGGCCAAAAAACCCAGTTGGGTTGACGATGATGAAGACGACGATTTGGTCTCGGAGTTTCGAGATCTACCCACGAAATTTCAGAAAACTTTGATCCCAGACCTGGCGAGGATCTCCACTACTTCCAAGGCATACATTACGAAAGCCAACAAACAAATGACAATGGGATTCAAACCCATCGTGGGTAACAAATACGCCTCCACTATTGCTTCTCTAACCTCCTTCGCATTCATTTTGATTCCCTTAATTTTGGTGAGTCTTTTATTCAATCGGATCAAGGCTTATTTCTCACTCCAAAAGCTCCTGATATTCATTCAAGTCTACCTCGCAATCTATTTCGGCATCCTCTGCTTATCGTCGGTAGTCACTGGGCTGGAGCCCCTCAAATTTTTCTACTCCACCTCGCAATCCACCTACATTTGCTTGCAGGTGATGCAAACCCTTGGATACATCTTGTATCTGCTGCTTCTGGTGATGTACCTGGTGCTGGTGTTCTCTACAGATTGTGGGCTGGGCTCGAGAATGTTGGGGCTGGCCCAAACCTTCGTCGGGTATGCAGTAGGGTTGCATTACTATGTGTCGGTGTTCCACAGGATGGTTCTACACCAGCCGCCCAGAACGAACTGGAAAATTCATGGGATTTACGCCACGTGTTTTCTGGTGATTTGCGGGTTCGCCGGGGCGGAGAGGAGGAAGAAAGCTTACTTGGAAGAAGACGGAGCAGAGGGCAAGAAGAGTTGATTTGATTCGATTCAATTCAATGTGGAATTTAGTTTTTTTAAAAAAAGTTATTGGTTATGACCGATGATGATCTTCTTTTGATTTGAATCTGTTACTGTTTAGTGTTGGGGATTGTAGCACCAAATGGCCAAAAAACCAAAAGAAAAGAAGGGTAGGGTGCCATTGGGGTAGGCTATATTCTATTATTCTATTACAAATTTACATTACACTGCTGTTGCAAAGAAGATGAAAATGAAATGAAAGATAGTTATTTCTTTGGTACTGAAAGATTCCAAGTGTGAATCGGTGAAATGGTTTATTAATTAAGTAAGTGGAGATAGATAGATATAAAGGGAAGTTAGTTTTGAGATTGAGGGCCAATTTGGAATGGTAAATTGTAGGAGAGAGTAGAGAAGAGAGTGAATGGAAGATGTTGATTTTGTCAGTTTTAGAAGATGTGAAAGCGTTGTGTCGGTGGCTACGATTCGATTGGGGGGGGGGGGGGGGGGGT
>QLSR01000272.1:896551-916477 GCA_031780015.1 Citrullus colocynthis
AAAAAAAAAAAAAAAAAAAAAAAAAACTATCGTCCCATTTGATAACGTTCTCATTTCTCATTTTTTGAGAAATAAACTTGTTTAATAACTATTCTCCTTTCTTATTTCTAACTTTCAAGAAATGTTTCTAAAAATGGTGCAAATTTGAGGTCTAAAAAATTAGTTTATTTCAAATTCATTTCCATTCACTTATGAATTGTGCACTTTCAAATCCTAGGTTTGAAACTAAATTCTTCTTTTAATCGCGAGGGCACGTAGAAAATACGAGGAGATTGAAGAGATGGAAGCAAAAGCTGTAAAAAGAAAATGAAAAAAAAAGGAAGAAAATAAGTTGTGGGAGACAAAGAGGGCAAAATTAGAAATCACAACATATTTACAAATATTTTAAAGTGGAGATTTTTCTCCTTACTTTGCTATATATTACAAATATTCTTTTTAAAGTGAAGCGTGGAAGAATTTTAGGGTTTTCGCACAATGTAAATAAGAGGAATTTTGCAATGTCAATTTCCAACTATAGGCCATAAATGAAGGGACAATCAATGAGATAGTTACAAAATACCAAGAAAAAAGGGAAGTTGTTAAATTTGGTTGTTGCTCCAGTTTTGTTAAGAAATTAATAATTTAATACGGGTGGCCTCATTTAAGAGAGAGGCTAATACTAGTGTAGTCCGAGACTTGGTAGGGTATATAATTGAGTAGAGTTTAGTTGGATGAAATTAAATAGAGCTTATTATGTTACTCTAATGACAAACAACAATTTTTATCCATTTCATAGTTACTTCTATTGTATATGTGTCAATTATTGAACAAACAAACGTTGTCCATTCTCGTTCAAACAATTAGTGAATTAAACTATCTAAAAAAACCAGTAACAGTAAAATTATTTGATGATATTCCATATGCAAAGTTTTACCGATGGGTGGAAGTATAAATTGTTCAAATGTTTCAAGTTCCCTTTTGTTTGAAATGCAATATATTCTCCGTGTTGGGACTGGAAACCCTAATAATCAAATAAGTTCGATATAAGTCCAAGTTAAATACACTAAAGTATTGATATAGTTCCCAAAAATTGGAGCCTTACATTTTTATTTTTCCAATCCAAACATTGTAAAAGATAAATAAATAAACAGCATTTAGTAGGTGTAATAGGATTCCAATAAAAATCAATAAACCACTGGTTATATATTTAAATATATTTATAAATTAGTAATTGAAGGTCAAAAGATGATGACAATTTGAAATTGAGTTTGAAGTCAAATAGTCAACAATGGAAACGCATCCGCTCGGCACTGACAAATGATGTTTAATGGGGGATTCGGTATTCATTCATTCCAGTTATCTTTTGACAATACTTTTTCTTTTTTTTTTTTTTTTTCCTTCAGTTTACTCATTTGCACATTTCTCATGTCCTTACTCGGAAATTCGGAATAAATTAAGAGAGCATTATTGCTATTAATATTCTCTCAAGTCGCAAGATCTATTAATATTCTCTCTATTATATATTCTTCACTATTATTTTAATGTCAGGTTGATATTTATTTTATTTAACATGCTATTCAATTATCATTTTACTTCTTTCTGCATCTTTTTGTGCAGAATCGTATTTGACAGCTACCACAAGGAGTCAGGATCTTATCTAATTGTAAATGAAATTTCCTGCAGCGGAAAATTAAATTAATCATAAATATGGTCAAACTAATGCAAATGGTCGTAAGTTAAATTAAAAGATACAGAGTTGACAAATGAAACAATATCATCTGCTATATATAGTAACAGATTATAGTAACATTGAATATTTAAAAGTGAGCTAGAGGTGTGTATATATACCATATTAAGTTGTAAATATGTAATTAATATATTGATTTGTAGGTCCAATGGATAGATATTTTTTAATCTTTTGTTTGTTAATCGCATATATGAGAACCACTAGTACTATTCTACTATGTCCTAATAAGATTATATAACATTAGGTTTGGGCTATACCCGGCATTACTTTTTTGGATAAAGCAAAAATGTTTTTACTCCAACCATTCATGCCACATATGTTTTTAAGGTTAAATATATGTTTTAATGTCTAATGTTTTGATTTTTCTTTTCAAAATTTACTTCTTATTTTTTCATTTCTTCATTTTTTATTTTTTATTTTTAGTTTCTTATGATTCAACATTTTTCAATTCTTGATTGTTGGTAAATGTTAAATTAATCGATGATAAGCTTACCTCCATGGCACTTTGATGAGCCGGAAGAAAATTTTTAGTAGGAAAAATATAATCAAAATGGAGAAATGTTTCTACCCTTTTTCTCCAATTCTTTCTAGAAATGATTCGAAAGTTTCGACTTTTCTTTTATCGTATGAAAAATTCTCTCCTATGTCGGTAAGTTTATGATCAACAGATTTCTACATTCTCTGTAATTGATGAAGGAATAAATTGAAAAAAGTGTTAGTTCATACTTAATTAAATTAAACTATTTTAAACATAGACTACATTGAAAAAGTTCAAAAGTTGGGGAAGATTAAAACATTTTTTTTTTTTAGTACAACGGCTGAGGATTGGAAATTGAACCTCTGACATTTAGGGATGAAAGTCATGTTAATTACGATTAAACTAGGCTCACTTTAACAAAATTAAAACATATATTTAGTCTAAAACATATTAGAAACAAGTAAGAATTTTTTTCTTGTTTACTCTTATATCAGTCAAGTTCTTAAAAAAGTTTAACATGAACTTTCAATTTCATTCAAATTAAGGGTTTGTTTGGTTAAAATTTTCAAGTGTTTAATTTTGAAAACAAGGGATTTTTGGATTGACTTAAGTAAAAAATGTTTTTAAAAAAAACTCATTTTTATTTAAACTCTTTTCATAAAAACTATTTTAAATACACTCCAAAATCTATTTTGAATGGTTGCCAAATACGACTTATTTTTTAAATTAAACACTTAAAAAAAAAGTGTATTCCAAACACACCCTAAATTATTTCAGAAAAAATTGAAGTATTTGACAACCGATCAAAATAATTTTTGAAACACTCTCGAAATGTATTTTAAACTATTTTTATAAAAAAAAGTTTTAAATAAAAGTGATTTAAAAAACACTTTTTGTTCCCTTTAATTTATCCAAACCGTCTCAAATCTTGAACTTAAAACATGGCTTGCAAAATAAAACTATGTATTAACTTTCCACTTGACTCACTAAAATTTAACAAAACACTCAAAAATAAATTTCCATACTTACTATTTTCGATAAAAGAGAACAAGCTTTACATATTATAAATTTGACTAATGCATGAGATTAATGGTCGAATATTCATTCAAACCTAACAAAGAAAAGCTATTTTTTTTTTTTCCTTGTAAATTCTATTTGTAGTTTCATTAGACACTTTCTAAATTAAATTAAGGCTAAAACCAAGATTGACATAAGAAGTATGGAACCAACAATAATCTTAATCAATCTCAAATGAGCAAGAAAAACAATCTAGAGCATGTAACTAAAATTAAGTAGAAAAAATTTAAAGAAGAAGACACCATAACTTTTATAGTAGTTTGGTCAAACTCGACCTACTTCACTTTCCCAAGTGTCTCTTGAAATTTTGAATAAAAATCTCCATAGACTATTTCCACGGATTATAGTCGAAGTGCTACTTTGCTCCTTTTATTTGTTCAAGAGAAAATTTGATCATTTCCATGGGTTATGATCAAACCATTACAATATATGAGAACTCTAATGATTAAACAAGCATGTCAGCACCACATGTATTATTATTGAGAACAATTCCGTGCTTTACGCTATGGACTATTCAAGATAGTAAAATTCTTAGTAAACAAAATCAAACATGTTATATCAAAATATTAATTAGTTAATTAAAATTAATGAATTTGAGTTTAATAATAGAAAAAAAAAAAACCAATATAGAAAATTTTGATGGACGATATTTAGAAAGTAAATAGTTCCAAGATTTAACCACATAGTATTGTTTAGAAGTGAATATGTAAAAGTTTGAAAGCCCAAATGAGTGGAAGAGGTCCATATAAAAGGGAGAAAGAATGTTAATGTTGGGGGCCCGAATGTGTGGATGATGGATGAGGGGCTTTGCTGCTGCTGTGCTGGTGAAACACAAATAGAATAGAGAGCCATTGGTCCCCCTTCACCATTTGCTCCTCGTTTCAATGAAAGCGACGCCCTATTACATTTTTATTCACATTCATATTCAAATCCTCCCTTTCCCCTTTCCTATTTTCCAATACAAATCACATATATGTCTTCCAACACCAAAATGTGATACCCAAACCCAATCCAACACACGTCCATAAATAACAACTTATGACTTTGTCTTCTTCTTTTTTTTTTTATATATAAAATATATAATATATATATATATATAGTGCGCTGCCCTGCCACTCAATGGCCCCACCTCCCACCTTCCTCTGTCCCCTCCTCTCCTTCCTTCAATGCTCCCCCCATCCATTTTAATTTCTTTCCTTCTCTTCTCAACATTTTCAATATCTCCTATTCCTTACCAATTACTCTAACAAACAATTTTCTTTTTTAAATTTGTTAAAAATAGACAAACCAAAATTCCTATTTCCAGGACCATTCAGCATTACCACCGCATCATCATTTCCATTTAGAAACGTGCAAGCCTTCAGCTTCTCTAACCAACCCAATCCCACTCCATTTGGCAAAGAATTGAATTCTTAAAGTGCATCATTTCTGTTCCTTCCATCTTGGAACTATCCCTTTTCCCACTTCCCCAAATTATATTTTCATCCTCACAAATTATAAACAAACATCTCATCCCAAATTCTCAATTCTCATCACTCATTTAAGTTGCGAAGACATAATTCAATTCATTACCATTCTCATTTATAAATATTGGGTAATAATCATAAAAATAGAAAATAATGCCCACCAGCCACTGCCGTCACAGAACTACTTCCATTAAGTACTTGGGTTTGAGTTGGCAGTTCTTTTATTTCTTTTTCGTATTGAAGTTCTTGGAACATTCGAGGGATATTTATGTAATTTTACCTTCCTTAATTCGAAACGGTAAAATTGACAGGCGTGTAAGGAAATGGGCCAGCCTTGGAAACTAAAAGGAAAAACCGTGATAATAATGGAAAAAATAAGGCTGGCCCACTGGGCCCATCTTATTCTCTCAAAACATAACCCTTTTGTAATAATATTCTCACGCGCTCTTGCTCGCGTTGGTACCCAGCACCCATTTATAGTGAAACACTGGAAACACTCTCTCACGTGTGACATCAGAACTGTACGTCAGATTCCACTCTAGTGCGCGTGGGCTTTTTTTTTTTTTTTTTAGTTGTTTGTGGAAATTAAAAATTTTAGCATTCACAGCGCTTAGCTATTACATTGTGAGATCTTCTTGATTGTCGGAATCAAAACGCCAAAACGTTGTCGTATCGCCCACCACCGTCTTCTCTCTCTCTCTTTCTCCCTCTCTTCAGTCCTCATTTTTGTAGCACAGAGCTCTGAATTGAATCAAATCAAACCAAAACACTTTCTTATATACAAAATTTTGAATTTTTCTTTTTCCCCTTTGCCTTTCCTCGTTGTTGCTGACGATTACTACCTCCTTACTCAGCTTATTACAACTACAAGCAGCTTTTTTTTCTTTTTTCTTTCATTTTTTTTTATTGCTCCGAGGTATCTCCTTCGAACCTGCTATTTCATTGTTTTCTAATTATGCTTCCTCAATGTCTGGAAAACATTCAGAATGTTTGATTCCTAGTTGCTTCTTTATTTTCGTTCTTGATAATTTTTCTTCTCTTTCAAAGTACCCAATTTTTTGTTGGGTCTTCCTTTCTTTCTTTCTTTCTTTCTTTTTTTTTTTTTTTTTTTTTTTTGTCTGGGCTTGGACTTTTGGTCATGGGTTTTAATTTTAACGTTTCTATTCGCTTAAAGCTGTCGCCTTCAGATCTGTGTACGCGTAACAAGCGCAACTATAGGGATATGCTAGAATCAAGTCAGTTGCTTTTTCAACTTATTTTTTTCTAAATTTTTGGGTCAATTTCACTCTTCTTTTCATCACAATTTTGTTGTTGAAAAGTAACGTGACCCAGTTCTTCATTGATCTGGAAAGCTACCTGATTTATATAATTTCGTTTTCACCCTCTGTTGATGGTGGCTTATCTTGATGGCTCGTTTTTGTTGAATGTGGATTTCTAATTTCCATGTCAATCCATTTGAAAATATTGTTACTTTCTTGAGTACCCACTGTGTGTTTTAAGTTTAACTCGATTTGGTTCTACACGATTAGCCTTAGACTCGTTGTACGGTATGCTTTTGACTGTAATTTATCATTCTGTAAAAATCTGTCCAATTTTGGCTAGGCATATGAATGTTAAAATTTCATGTATATGCTTGATGAGATGGGTTTTGCCTAATGAATGAACCAGAAAGAAAGATGTGATTTCGTGAAAGGGTAGAAAAGATTTGAATTTTTCTTGCTGATACTGTTTTTTTGGTTTAGGTGAAATTGTTGTCTGTCTGATATTCTGCTACCTTCTTATTTTATCTGCAGTTTTTTTGATTTTGCTTGAACCAACTCAGTAATGAGACTTTAGTTGTTGCCCTTCTGATACTTAAGTAGTTGCTGAGCATGGAGAAAGTATCTACAGACTGTCCTTATCCAGGATGTTTCTTTTGCGTCATGAAAGAAGGAAATCCTAGTAAGCGTAGAGCGAGTATCTTGAAATTCTTTAGAGAACTTCCTTCTCAAGATGATGATGGTCAAGTTCTCCCTATTAGTGGCCTTTGGAACACAGCAATGGCACATCCTAACGATCCTGAATTTATCGAATTGGGGATATTTGAATGTATGTCTGCACTTATATGGAAGGGACTGAAAAATCGCCGCTGGCTTTCTCACGACCAAAATATTTATATTCCATATTATGCTGCGCATATCATTGGATCCTACACGATGAACATGGAGGAGTTTGCTGAAAGTGCTGTTCATGCTGGGGTGATTGCACCGCTTGTTGAACTTCTGAGGGGAAGATTAACATGGGTTGAGCAGAGGGTAGCTGTTCGTGCCCTCGGTCATCTGGCTACATATGCAAGTACTTTTCCTGCTGTGGCCAGTCATGCCGAGATACTCGAGCTCTCAATTCAACTGGCGATGAGTTCTCTTGAAATTGTTTATACTCACTTTTACCAGTATGTGGACAGAAGGCTTAGTTATCACTGTGATCTGCTTACTCGTGGAATGGGCGGGGTCGAAATGGAATCTAGGAAGGCAGAGGAATGGGCCAGTCAGTTACAGTGTTGGTCCTTGCAACTCATCAACTGCTTTGCATTCAAACCTGAGTTTCTTCCGACTATTTGCAAACCCGAATTCCTAGTAAAGCTACCTGGCATGTGGGGCGGTCTCGTTAATGAAAATTCACCAGCTGGTATTGGTTTATTAAGAACAATCTGCCATCATAAACTTGGTAGGGGACCTGTTGCTAGCTGCCCCAGTATTATTGAAGCATTGTGTAACATTGCCCGCTCTTCAGACGATTGGCAGTCTATGGCAATTGACTGTCTGATGTGGTTGCTTCAGGATCCAAATACAAGTCATAAGGTTGATATCCATCTCTCCTTGCTTTTCACATTAAAAAATTACTTTGTTTTTCAATGTTTGATGTGATTATCTGTTAAACAAGTTGAATTGAATCCTAAAAAGAGTTAAATTGCTGATTAGCTCCAAAAAGTAGTTGGCAACTTACTATGATTAAACTCCCTTTCGTCCACTGTTGTCACTGTCGGTGATGCTAGTTAGTAGTTACCATAACGTCTTATCTGATCCAGTGATGCTTTCTTGGAAATTTGGACTGTGCTCCAAAATCTCTTTAAGGTCTTCAAATATAGATTGCATTTAACATTTTAAGCCCAATAGCTTTGAAGTTTTAGCTTGGAGTGTGGTTAACTCTTAACTGTGCCATTGTGTTCACAGGTGATCGACAAAGCTGCACCTACACTTCTAGATCTTGCAGAAATTTCATCTCTGGGCGATCACCGGAAACTGGGGGAATCCATAATTAACGTTCTGCAGGAATGCGTCCAATCACAAGGGGCTGGACGCAATTCTATCAGCAACCGTACAAAGGAACAGATTGATGAACTATTAAAATCAAGGCAAAGACTCAAGTGGGAAAAGAACATGCCAAAAGAGGATCTCCGAATCAAGCAGGCTGCAGCACTCGTAATCAAGCTTGAAGGAAACTCCATGTTTTCATCAGGAAACATATCTGCAGCTGCATCCAAGTACTCGGAAGCGCTAGCATTATGTCCCATGAGATCCAAAAAGGAAAGAGTCGTTTTGTACAGTAACCGTGCCCAGTGTTATCTGCTGTTGCAGCAGCCTTTGGCTGCCATTGGTGATGCCACACGAGCTCTCTGTCTTCACAATCCCGTTAACCGTCATGCTAAAAGTCTTTGGAGAAGAGCTCAGGCCTATGATATGCTTGGCCTGGCCAAAGAAAGCCTGTTGGATGCCATATTGTTCATAAACGAGTGCTCTCAGTCCAATGATCCTGATCTTTCACTAAGGCAAAACAAGGTTCCTGACTACGCCGAGCGACTCGTTAAGAAGCAGATGCGTGCAGCTTGGTTATTCAGGGAGGCAGCTATTAAACATGGAAATGTCCAGTGTGAAGATGGTGCTGGTGATATCTATGGTAGAGAGACTGATGATTCTGAATGGGAAACAGCCAGTGAAAGCGATATCGGTAATGATGGAAGGGACGAAATGGGGGATGAAGAGGATGACGATGAAGATTGCGATTGGAAGGATGAAGATAAATACGATAAATCTTCAATCAAAGGTACCTTTGAACTCATTTATTCTGGGTAATTGAGTTGCAATCTGTTGAATTCCAATTCTAGTAGATGGTTTGTCAGTACTGGTACTGTTTTTTTAAGTGTTTATGTTTTGCATAGAAATTTTGAATGGAAAGTTGATTTGTACAGAGATGTAGCATAAGGATGCAATGTGCAGTTTGCTGAGAATGGAGCATAAATTAGAAGAATCAAAAAGCAGCTGACTGTATACAAAGTGAGTTGCAATGAGTTATTATTACAAGCTGGCTCTGAAGAAGTCATCTTTCTGATAATTGTTCAAAATGTAAAACTTGAATCTCTTTTTGTTCTTATTACTCTCTTTCTCTCTCTCATGGTTTTGTTTCCCCCAAAATTTATTTTTCAATCCAATCCCCAACTGTAGAAAATGAATTAGGAATGTCTAGAAGATTTCTCTTTTCTTGTTTTTCCTTTCCCTCAGAGTGATTGATTATTACAGCCTTGTGTACATAGAGAATTCCCAGTGTTCTTTATTTTTAAACGGCATATTCTAATCTTATCATTTTCTTACATGAATCCCGATTTCAGATACTTTCAAGTCCTCACTTCAATTATTAATAACTGCAAATTTAATGTTTTCTTTTTTTATGTTCTTTAAAAACTGCAAATTGATATATATATATATATTTTTTATTTATATAGTTTTTTTAGACGTTGACATTTTATTAGCATTTTCATAATCCTTTTCATCGCAAATTGACAATTAACATTTAAAATTTTGAATCGATTACTACCAATTAAAATTTAAAAATTGTAAAAGGGTTTAATGGGTCCAACTATTGACAAATTATAATTCAACATAAAATCTGCACTGCAACAAATATTTTATTTTTGGAAATGAAATAGTAGATTATAGAAATTTCACATTTACTCTTCCTTTCTTTACATAGAAAATTTGAAGATTGTCAAAATGAACTTGAACATATGGGTGATCTAATTTCAATAAATCTATATCATAATCGTGACAAAATGTATAAGGAAATTATTCTTGTTAGGAATCTCCAGGTGTAAATCCACCAAAAAAAAAAAAAAAAAAAAAATCTCTACAAACTAAATAATTCTATTAGGACATATCGTGGCCGCCGGCCCCTCCCACGGAAGACGAAACGCGCTTGGATAGTGCGGCAAGCGCAACATCAACGGCATCCTTGAACTGAAAATCAGTGGAATTTGGGTGTTTATACGTCACTTTCGGAATCAATTTCACAACCCTTTCCCTCATTCTCTTCACTTTCTCTCTCGGTATCTTCAAAAGCTCTTCCTCAATCCTCTTTCTTCCTCCCCCTTTTTCGTCAATGTATACAGAATAATGTCCTGCCTTCGCCGGCATGTACCAAAAATACTGCGTGTACGCCGTGTGCGGCGAGAAGAACACCGGAATGCACCCCGCCAGTATCGAATCGAACGTCGACCTCCGAGTGAACGAATCCCCCGGCGCCTGCAGACAAAATTCCGATTCGCTCATTATTCTCAAAACCCGGCCCGGATCGTAACATTCCTTCCCCTGTTCCCCCCGGCAATTCACGAGTTTGCATTTCGACGACATGTCGCATTGTTGTATTATGTCGTCCCGTATAGCAGCTTTCTCCAACCCCTTGCGTGGGGCCCCAATGAAGGTAAACAAATTGGGCCGCTTCGATTGTCTCATTTTGTTTTGCCACATCACCATCTCATCCGACGTGGACGGGTGGAAATAGGACGCGTAAGGGATACCGAATTGGTTCGACCCGGTCCATGGGTTTCGCTCCACGGTCAACACCGACATGTTTTGGACCGCATTTAGGTTCAGCAAACAATTCGCCCCGAAGTCCGGCCCATTTGCATTATTCCTCATGAAGTCCCAAGCGGTTCTTCCTAATGCGAGGAAATGATCACGTCCGTTATTCTTCCACCACGTGGGCTGTGATTGAATGTAGTCAACTAATCGAACGGCAAGCGCGTCACGCTCCGTGATGTTCGGTTCACGAAACTTGCTGGACGCGTGGAGCCCACCGTAGAAAGGGATGTAGAATAAATTAGCAATGTTGGGATCGCGTGTGCGACACGGGTGATTCTCCATACGCGCGTGAAAGATCAACTCGGCTATGAACTGATGGGTGGCGAACCAACTATTGGCGGCGGTGGAGACGGTGGAGACTTGGCGGCCGAGGCCACGATTTGCCACGTGGGGACACATGTCGGTGTAGACGCTGAGGTGGCGGCAGCGTTGGAGAAGGCCGATGTTAAACTCGGGCGGCAAGTCGTACACGTAGACATATGGACCGTCGCAAGTGGTGACCAAATGGTTGGTTTGGTTGTCGGAGTTTGTGAGTGGTGTTGACTTTGGGAAACAAAGGAAGAGAATTAGAAACCAAAGAATAAAAGAAAAAATAATAAAGGAATTGTACATGATGTAAGGCTTGAAAATGAATGAAGAAGAAAGGTGGGGTTTTTTTATTTTGGAGTTTTTTTCTCTCTCATTTAATGGAATAATGGGAATCGTCGTTTGTTTCTTGAAAAACATAGAGAAGAGTTCAGGAAACATAGAAGAAGAAGAGAACACCGACGATATGGGGAATAAAAACGAAGAGCAATTAAAAGAGGACTTTGGATTGAGCCTCACAAAGTAGAGAAAAGGAGGAAGCATTGAATACATATTTAAAGAGAGACATGCAAAAAAGAAAAATGAAAAGAAAGAAAGAAAGAATGTGAGAGTGACTGCGGGATGCATCTAAACCAAGACAAAAGCGATGACTTGTATTAAGATGTAATTTTATGTAATTGACTAATCGAAACACAATACAAATATAATAATAATAATCAATCAATCAATCATGTTTTTTAATTAATTGGGGTAGCTACCTCGAATACGGCACATAGGACACGAGGGAATTTACAAAAAACCATTCATGTATTTGAAGACAGCTCGAATGAGATAAATAATGGCCACATGAACTCTCCATTTGCGTTTAAATTAATGAAAGAATGTGTGAGTGCTTGTTTTTATTCAACGATGGTCATGATGTGGAGACCGGAGAGGTGATTTCTGGCATTTGGAGGAGGAAGGTTTTTAATTTGATGTTTAAGCTTAATTAATTAAGGTTAAGCACAGTAAAATGTAAATGGTAAGACTCAGATCAGAGTTTGAGAGATTAATGCCGACACAAACGGTTCTCCTCTTTTGATGTCTACTAATAAATTAATAATTTAACTACTACACACCTACCACTTACTTATTCACAGAAATTAACTAAATTAGATAGCGGTACAACGTGAGCCGGTAATGTATTAAATCATAGGAAAATTGTATTGGGTAATACCAAAATTGCATCCGTACGTCATCCTAAACTCTTATCTAGATCTTAATATCAACGATTTTTTTTTTTTTTTTTTTTTTAAATTTTTTTTTTTTCTTTTTTCTTTTTTTTTTTTTTTAAATTTTTTTTTTTTCTTTTTTCTTTTTTTTTTTTTTTTTTTTTTAAATTTTATTTTTTGCCTTCTGCATTATTCTTTATTTTCTCATCTAGCCACGTAATGCAACTGATTGGTAAGTTTTCATTCAATTTTTTAACATTATCATTCTCCTTGTTTTAGGGTTTGTCTCAATTGTAGTGTATCTGTGTGATAAGTTTTAGTCTAAAGGGTTTTTTTGTTTGTTTGTGATTATTTTCTGTTTTTGTTCGATTTATGAAGCTATCAGTTTTGTTTGTTGGATTTGGTAATTTTTCTATGACCTAAGTTTTGACTAAATCATTCCATTTTCTAGTTTTAAATAAGAGAAATTGTAATAGATGACAAAAATAGATTTATTTTGCAAACATGTGCTTGATGTAGCAATGTACTCAAATTCAGATTTTTATTTTCTTTCATATTCTGTATTTACCCTTTTCTTCCATAATATTCATTTGCACCTCTTCCAGAAACGAACCGGATGCAGTTGGGGAATTTCGTGTTGAGATGGAACAATAACATGAGTTCTAGGAAATTTCTATGGCGATGATGATTTCGTGGAGGAAAATGGAGGCGATTGATGAAGATGGAGAATAAGAAGAAGAAGAAGTTGGTTGTTATTTGATTGGTGAGGATGATGATGAAATACTAAGACGAAGATTAGCTTCAAAACTACTAATTATCAAATAGAAATCACACAGTACTTAGAGTATCAAACAAACTACCTAGCATAAAATAGAAATCACATAAAATTAGATGAAAATCACAAATTAGTATCAAATAGCTATCATATCTATAAAAAAATGTTATCAATCTTAGGGATGATATTTTGTATCTAACTGCCTCTTGATGTTCTAAAGCACCATTATCATGTTTCTTTTATTGCCTTTAATTAGAAAACTTTACTCTAACCTCTCCTTCTTGGCCTTTGGATTTCTCACCCTTGAACTCTCTTTGTATCTGTCTTTTGTAAAATGATATATCTACTTTTGGATTTGGGATATGATGTTGATGCTATTGATGTGTCAATTTAGTTGAGATGTTATGGTGCATTTACTGATACCCCGTCTCCTCTTTTATGTTATTAAAAAAATTAACAATCAGATGACAATCAAATTAGCAGTCGCAAAATACTCAATATCAAATAAAAATTAGATGTCAATGATAAACTACTTAGTATCAAATAGCAATAACAAAGTAATTAGTTTCAAATAACGTAATTAGATGACACCTCAAACTATTTCGTATCAAATAGCAATACATAACAATCACAAAAATATTTGGTATTATATTACAATCCAACAACAATCAGATGATAATTACAAACTATTTAATATCAAACGACAACCAAATGACAATCACAAACTACTTAATATCAATAGCAATGAGAAAGTACTTAAGTATCAAATTCCAATTAGATGACAATCATCATTCTCCTTATTGGACTGTCAAAATGTTAAGAATAGTAAAAAGCCGAAAGGTACCAAAGGAACTTAGGGCGAAGGTGGTTGAGAGTGGAGAAATTTTATTTAAAAAGGTAAACCCATTTATACAAGCAGCCACACATTTTTTTTTTTGAAAAAAATTAATTTAAACTTCTAAAGTAGAAATTAAATGTCATATGAATTATGTCTAAACTATGGTAACAGATTAATGTTGGTTCTAGTTTTTCCATATTTATCATATGCATGCTAATATAGTATAATGAAGGAGGAACTTATTGTATTAAAGAAAACAAAGTTAAAGGTACCTATTATTGGAAAGATAATTTTATTTTTATGACCAAAGGGGCATGTGGGCTGTCCCAATTTTTTTTTTCTTTTTTTTTGAAAAAGTTAATAAGTTATATAAGTAAGCTGTTTCTTTTTTTGTAATATTAAACTTTAAATTTTCATGGTTAACTCTGTAATATATTATAATTCAATATAAATTTATTTGACTATCTTTTTTGACTTTCAACTTATCTCTTGATGTCAATTTGCCATGTCACTCATATGTGCTCATCCTACATCCATTTCTAAATTCAATTAATAAATATTTGGTAGACTATTTAGATTGTACTTTTTGAAAATTGCTTTTAAATTCTATGCTCCAAATTATGCAAAATCTGAAAACAAAATGTATGTATATTTTGAATTCAAAATTTTAAAATACTGAAATATATTAAAAAATATTAATAAATATAGTATTTGATATTCTAAACTCAAATGACTTTCGTAAAATTAAAATATGCATTATAGAATAATGTATTATAAATTATGTTAAATTTCACTAAAATAATTTCATTAGCACCTGAAGTATTATAAGATGAGACCGTGAGATAGTTATAGTATTTGAATGAAATTAATTAGTAGATTGTGTATCACGTATATACCTTTTTAAATTCATAACTATTTAATAATTCTCCGCATGATTCTTTCTACAATTTAATCTTATGTTACCAAAGAAAAATCCATTCTTCGAATTTTCACTTTGATTCCTATAAACTAAATAACTACTTTTTCGTCACAAATCAAAGAATTCATTTTTGAAGTTTTGAGTTAAGTAAGGCAGCCGAAACGGCAGCATCAGAGTTTACAGCTTCAGCTCCACCGGCTACACAGGAATCGCCAATTCCAATACGATCCCCATGTCTCATTAGCCCATACTGCCCCTGAAAGAATACCTATGCTTAAAAAGATCGAAATATACCTACCTAACCTAATCTTAACAATGAATGAATCGATGAGTGAAAGTATGAGAAATGGAGTTTAATCCCGTTTATAGCATATGGCTATAAATTAATTTATTATAATTTATATTCAAACTAATATTTAGTAATAATTCCAATCTTTGTATAGTTTATAAATATATTAAACACATTTTAAATAATGATTTAAATTATGAAATTCAATTTTTAAATCTGCCACCAAACAATTATCAAATAAGGCTGCTTTTGACATGCATTAGTTGTGTTAAAAAGCCATTTAGAGAAAATCTTTATATTTGGTTAAACAGATTTGATGGTTAAAATCACTTTTAAAAACATATTAATTTCTCATTTACTTTAAAAGCAACATCCTACTAGCTTTTAGAAGATCCTAAAACTAGGTATAATTTTTAATTAATATTTAGTTTTTAATTTTATACTTTAAAAAGAAGATTTATTTTATATATTTATCTCTTTCTCACCTGATCAAATTTATTTTCTATTTTTTATGAGTTAAATTCATAAATTTTTTTAAAGTATACCATATTGATTTTTTTAAAATAAAAATTTGTTCCTTGATATTTAAAAATTAATCTATAACAAAAAAAAAAAAATTATCATACTAAACAATTATTTAAAATTTTAAATTACAATTTTTAAAATTTTTTTTTGATTATAAGTCTATTTTAGTTATTATATCTAAAATAAGATGTTATTGTATTTATTTACCAAACACTCTAACCTACTTTTTTAGGTTCAAACGGAAATTTATCAAACACTATTGTACTTCTTTTTACTACTTATTGTATTTATTTACCAAACACTCTAACCTACTTTTTTAGGTTCAAACTGAAATTTATCAAACACTATTGTACTTCTTTTTACTACTTATTTTTCTAAGAGCACAGTTGTCACCAATTATTTTAAAAGTCACACCAATCCCAAACGTAGCCTAAGCCTAAATTCCCTCCTTTTAGGATTTCAAGTTAGAACTCATCAAATATACCTTCTCCCAAATCACTCTTCATAGTTACCAAATAATTTGTGTTTGTTTAAGTGAAAAAATCTTAGCATATATAAAGGTAGCAAATTTGGAAGTTAGGGTAAGCAGAAAAATCATAAATGAAATAACAGAAAATTGGGGGCATAGGATTGAAATGAAGAAAAATGATCGTCCATAGATGTGCTATGTCCCTCTTTTTATTTATATTTATTTATTTATTATTATTATTATAATTATTTTGTTTAGATTCGTTCGCATTTATGTTACAAACTTTTTCATCTATGAATTTAATGGCAAGCAAAAGCCTACTAGAGGTTTTGAAACAAATTTCCAAACTTCAAGAGTTAAAATGAAACTTTTAAAAGTGTAAAGTATATTCATGGTATTAAATTTTCGTTGACATCTTAATATGTTTATTGATTGATATTTACACATTTCCACAAGTTCAACATTGACATAAAGGCTGAATCAATATTTCAATTGTACTGTAGAAAAATCCACCCAACTTAACAAAAGAAGTAAAAAAATGTCACTAATTAAATTGTTTAAAAATCCTAAAAGTTTTAGTTACTAATTTAAGTAGTTTTTAAAATTTTTAATTTTTATAATTTTTCCATAAATACAATGCGATATCAACATTTTATCGATATTTCCATCAACATTTTCATGAAATTAAAACATCGACATTCCTATCAAGATCGATATTTTAAACTTTGAGCATAATTGAAACCAACTCTATAATTTAGAACTTTTTTTTTAAAAAAAAAAATTTGACCTATTTTTTCAATTTCACAAAAGAGTTTACCTATAAAACATAAACCACCACTTGGGTACTTTTACCCATAACTCTCATAAAACTTGGAGTAAGGTTTCTACTTTGCTCAAAAATAGCTTTGAACATGATGTATAAACAAGTCGCAAAAGAATTAGCATGAAAACCTTGGAAAGCTGCCCCCTTTCCCATAGGAAAGTCACCTCCATATCCCATATTCTAATAATATATGTGTGTGTGTGCACTTTTACAAGGAGCTTAAAGGCAGAAATTATTACTTAATTAACTCAACATATATAGAATAATGAGTAGTTGCAGCTGTAAAGTTTCGTATAATAATCAATATCATAGGGGGCAAATTAGATAAGAAGAGATCTTCTACCATTGTTGATAAGATTCATTTTCTTCTTAAGTACCGACGTGTTTGCCACCAACCCACCCTTGGTTCTATCTCTTATCAATTCATGAGTTCAAAATCAAATCTTTGGCAAAATCTCATATTATTAATCTATAAAAATTAAAGCAACGTGAGAGAAGAGCCCAATCCATTTCAATTCTCAACCAGCCATTAATTGGGCACTTCGAAATGTTTTGTTTAAGGGTTGTTAAGTGGGATTTTCATGGATGCTCTGTAATTTTCCATCACTTGAGAAGATCATATTGATAAGGATTATTGTTGGGTTTGTGTGTTGCAATTTTTTTAGTTCTAACAATTCGATTGTAGGAGATTTAAATCCTTGACCTCTTGATCAATAGTTCATATTATTTATGTAAATTAAACTATATTCATGTTGACACGTGTTTGTTGTAATTTGACATTTATAAAGCTGATTGTGATCAATCACATTACACTTTTGGTGGCTATGTTAGTGGCTGCTTTTCTATCTTACTTTGTGTATTAATCGAGGCTGCAGACTTTATACATCAAATAACTCCATATTTCCCTTGCTTTAAAATTCAGTTTTGGTAACAAATTATACTTTTCTATTGGAAAAATACATATAATCCCTATAGAGAACACATAGAATTCCCAGCTCCATGTCCCCATCTCCACTGTCTCATCTCTTTGAGTATATAAAGAAATTAATTAGAATGAGAGACAAGAACAGGTAATTTGTTAGGAAGGTTGCAATTAATTTTGTGGTACCCATTTGTAAAGTTAATTATGATTTTGTGTTTGATTTGGTAAATGATCTAATAATATAATACAATCACAATTAATTATATGGAGTGTTTATTTGATTTTTAATTCTTGAAAATTAAGCCTATAAATATTACATCCACTAATACAAGTTTTTAATTTTTTTTCTTTAATTTATCCTTGTCGCATACATTAAATATTTAAAACAATCAAGTCAACATTTAAAATTAACCAAAATTATTTTCAAAAACTTATTTTTTTAGAATTCAAATGTTTACTTAAAAGAAATTATTAATTATTAAGAAATAGTAAGAAAATAACTATAATTTTAAAAAATCAAAACCAATCATCACACACAAACCCTAAATGGGAATCAAAACCAATCATCACTCACAAACCCTAAATGGGAATCAAAACCAATCATCGCACACAAACCCTAAATGGGGTTTTCGAATTAATTAACTTTGAAAAAATGAAAACTTAAGTGCTAAAAGGCTAATACAAATTGAACCCAAAGGCCAAAAGCCAGCTCAGAACATTGGCACAATAATCCAGTATAAAAAAATAAACAAAAAATTAGAAAAAAAGAGACATTAATTTAAAAAAGAAATACATAAAAACTCTATTATGCAATAGGACGGGCAAACAAGGTCGGCTAAGTGTGATTATCTCTAGGATGATAAAACTAACTAAATATGTAGTCAAGAGATATCAAAACAAATCTTTTCTTCTCTCTCTTATAGATTACAAAAGATTGAGTGGGCACCTTTTACTCATATAATATAATAAATATACATGGTATCGAAGTAGCTTCCTCCAAAAAAAAAGCACTAAACTTTCCTCTATAAATATATTTACAAGTCCCAAAATCCTTCGTCACTACACTAGTAAAGAATTAACACTCTTCAATAATGGACGCCACTCAAAAAATCTCTTCCTTCAACTGCGAAATCAGAATCCTAGAAGCCAAAAACATAGAGTTTACATCTCCAAAGAATCTCTTCGTAAGATATTATCTTTCTGCAGGCATCAACAAAAGGATTCGTCTCAACACAGCACAAATCTCTTCCATCTCCGACTTCATATGGAACCAATCTTTTTCTTTGGAGTGTTTGGGTTCACAAGACTCCATCCACACCCTCCAACTATCGACCATCGTCTTTGAGCTCCGGCGGGCAAAAATCCGACCTGTTTTCGGCAGAGTTTTCGGGCGGTCGTCGTCGCAGCTTGTGGGTAGGGCTGAGATCCCTTGGAGTCAGGTTTTTGAATCCCCAAAGATGGAAATTGAGAAATGTGTGTCATTGGTTTCAGGAAATAATAATGAGTGTGCTAAGCAACCCAAATTGAAGGTGGGGATGAGAGTGAGAGTTCCGGCAGAAATGGAGATCATGAACAAGAAGATCAGAACTAGAAAGTGGAAGGATGAGTGTGGATGCTGTGAATCATCCAAAGTGGGAGATTTTTGTGGGGATTATGACCTCTTTGCTCTTGCTGCTGCCATGGAATTCATGTAGCAACATTTTCTTTTTTCTTGTTAGCGAAAGTGATTCATATATACACACTATGAATATTGTTTATTTTCTTTTATTATTAGTTTATTTAGTTCAACAATTGTGGGTGTGCCTCTAAGGGAAAAGAACATGTCAATTAGTCATTTTGATAATTATATGAATTTTTGTTATGGGAGAATTATGGAGTGAGAGTGCTTTTGTTGAGTACTTTTTGGAGATGTTCCTTGTTATGTTAGGGTTTAGGAAAAGAAAAGGCATATATAATTGTTGTAACAAGATTCCACAGGAATATTTGGGGAAAAATTAAAGAATAGTTTTGAGGCTTATGAAACTTTCCAACAATTAATATAATATTGTGCATTATTTTCCAACAATCTTATATCTCAATTTATTAATTGGTTAGTGTTGCTATTGCTATCTTGAGTATATTGACACTCTTTTGATATATTGTTTTTCTTTCTCTTTTTTACAAAAAAAAAACAAAAAAAAAAACAAAAAAAAAAAAAAAAAAAAAAAA
>QLSR01000272.1:916681-949903 GCA_031780015.1 Citrullus colocynthis
TTTGAAATAATGAAAAAAGATTAATGCTAAAAAATACCAAGCTCCATCGAGGAAAAAAGCAATTCAAATAAAGTTAAAATACCCTTGAGAAAACCAAAAATAATAATCCAATCGAAACACAAAAAAAAAACAAAAAAAAAAACAAAAAAAAAAAAACAAAAAAAAACTCATTGTTCCTAATGTAACGAAGATGTAAGGAAAGTTAGAAGAGAACTCTCCAATTTAAAACACAATAAAAGATATATTATAATTATGTAAGGAAAGCCAATAACTTAATTAGATTTAGAGTTTTAATTAGACGCATTGTTGATGGTGATCATATTTTTCTAAAAGATCAAATTTAATAAGTCTTAGAGAGCCCATTGAACTGTCTAGTGTCCAAAGGTGCCATAGGATAACACCAAAAATGTTTGAGCAAAAAATGTTTTGCACTTCCTAACAATCAGGATATCAAGTCCATTGTTGATGAAGTCTGCTATGCAATTGATATTGTGGACATACGAGGGATATCTATTTCCCACCATAAATATTAATGTGTGGTTAAACATAAATTGTTATGGGTACAAAAACCTTCCAAGTCCCAATCTAGCCTACGGATCTAGAGCGAAAACACTACCTATCAAATAGGTACAAATCGAGCTATAGCAAGTGTTTCTACCTTTCTATTAATTCCAACCAACATGTGGACTAAGTACTTTAAGCTCAATTCAGCACAATTTCATACTAAGTGTGTTGAAAATAATACATCTTATCGATATGAATTCTTACCAAAACCATTTAGCATTCAAATATAACCTATATGCCTACTCAACCAGATCATTCTCACATCATTATTAAATAAAAAAAAAGTAAGCCATAATTGTGAAGGAAAAATTTGTTCTACACTACTAGATGTTCTTAATTAAGATAACATATCAGAGGATTATTCCTTTGAAAGACTTAGAATTATGCATAATTTAAAGAGAAAATTATATGTATATGGTCTCATCTTTAAAAACAATTCATATAATCAAATTAAAAGATACATAAAAATAATGTACTGATGGAACATCCAATATAATTCCCATATCAGAAAAAAAGGATGTACGTATTAAATAAAGACTTGAAGAGAAAAGAAAAAAAGGATGTACGTATGATTTGTATTGGAGTGTGATACGTTGACAAAATCATTTATTGGACACGAGGAACCCACCCATCGGCCACCATCCCCACTGCTACAAATTGAGTGAGCCGTTTTCTCAAATCCAACTCTTCATGAATCCCAAGGGCTTCTTCACTCAAAACCAACCAAATCTTGTTTCTTCCATCCTATATTATATATGTTCTATTAATATACAAATATAATATAATATACTTTCTCAAGTTAACAAAAAAAGAAAAAAAGAATTGAATTTAATCTTTTATGATTTAAAAATAAGATTTAGTTCTTATGATTTGGTATCATTCTCCTAATTTTAATTAGTTCTGATCGTATGGATTACTAATGAAGATTTTACCAAATACTAAAGATTATTTATGAATTTTTATTAAATCATAAAATTAAACTCCAACTTTTTAATATTGTAGAAACTAAATTTTAATTTATTCTTCAAATTATAAAGATCAAATTTGTAATTTAACCCTCCAACAAATGCTTCTTCCGAAATCAGAACAAGCCTCCACACACCTTTGTTATAATGTACCAAATATCCTCTTTTTTTGTAACTATAATGTTTCTTCCATTTTGCTCAATTGGAAGACTTTCCTATAGCATGTTCCTCCATGTATTTATCAACTATTGAGCTATTCTCTACCTCTTCCTTGTAAATTACTTTGATGATATAATGCATCATGTTTGGTGTCAGAGTGTGATGAGAATGCTAGGGATGTATAAACCTAGTTAAGATATCTCAGTGCATCTACTGATTTCTCTACGTTTAGTATCTTATTAACAAAAATTGTAAACGCTTACCGATTCTTTATTTTTTAGAAAAAAAACTTGGGACAGCGAGCTGCACCTATCTAATGTATAATCTTTATTGCACCCAATAAAAATTTGACATGTGAGAGTTAAATTTTTTAAAAAAAGATTGTCAATTATTTATTTATATTTTTATTTTTTAATGTGAATAGAGAAAAGGAGAGTATAGAGTTAAGTTGCAATCTAAGTATTACTCTTATTTCTTTATTTATTTTTAATTATTGCCTTGCCTTATAGACTTCCAATTGATCCTGTCTTTAAATACAGAGGAAAATGTTGGTAAGTCAATCACAAAATCATCATTCGCAACCAACCCATTAATATTCTCTATTTCTCCCTCATAATGGATGGAACAGAAAAGCTCTCTTGTTTTAACTTGGAAATTAGAATCTTAGAGGCCAAAAACATAGAATTTAAATCTCCAAAGACACTGTTCCTCAGATACTATATGTGTGGAGGTAACAACAACAACAAGAGAATTCACCTCAACACCAAAGAAATCACTTCAAAATCAAACTTCATTTGGAAGGAGTGGTTCTATTTGGAGTGTTGGGGTACAGATCAGGATTCCCTTAACCAAGCAACTGTCACATTGGAGCTGAGGAAGGCCAAGACACTGCCTTTTGTAGGCGTCACATCAGTAATCTTTGGTTCTCAACTCCTTGGAAGAGCAGAGATCCCAATATGGAACCACCAAGCTAATTCTGATCAAATTGAGAAATGGGTGTGTTTGGTTTGCGAAGAAAGCCGGTTCTTCTTGAAGCGACCAAAACTGAAAGTGGGGATGAGAGTGAGAGTGGTACATAATCAAGAGATGATGGAGATGAAGAAGAGAAGGAGATTTGGGAAGTGGAAGAAGAAGGATAAGTACTGTGGGTGCAATTCTGGGATGGCCCATTATTATTGTGAGGATCATGATGTCTTTGCAATTGCAATGGCTGCCTCCATGGAATTCTTGTAGGGCAGCCACCACATGCATGCAAATTTAATTATAGTTAGGCTTGGAAATTAAACGCTCTAAATTTTTATGATGTAATTTTATTTTGGAAATTACTTTATTATTGGAAATATTGTACAACATGCATAATTTGGGACATTATATGATATAGAAAAACAATTTGGTTGCAGTCTAGGTTGCATCTATATCTATTGTGCAGTTCTTATTACAATCCATTAAAAATTACTATGCGGCTTATTATTTTTTTAAAACAATTGTTAAAAAAAAATATTTTATTGTATGTAGGGAAATAGAGAGTATGGATTGCACCTAAGTATTGCTTTGTTGAATTATTAATCAATTAACACGTATATTAAAAAATAATGAATGCATGGAAACTGAAATGCAAATTCAATTAAAACAAAGTTACTAAATAGCATGAAGATAACCTATGCTCAAAGCCATAGTACAATATTTTCTTTCACGGTTTCATAAATAATTAAAATTTTGGTACATAAGAAATTTACAAAAAGAATCAGAAGCTGAAAAGAATATCGTTTTCTCTCGGCATTTGAATGTTAGTATGGGAACTTCCCCAGTTGATACCTTATGAACATACTTGGGTGGATCACACCATAAAATAGATATTAAAAAAAACTTTTTAGAGAGGTAAGGACAATGGCTCTTGAAAATTTATAATTGAACGGATGCACAAAAATGGATGAGATTTTGAATTTAATATATAAATTACTTGAGATTAGAGGATGATGTTTTTGTTTAGAGCAAACTTCAGTTTATGCCCTTGAAATAATAATAATTGTATCAATTTAAACTTTAAAATTTACTTTTATATTAATTTACATTCTCTCCTCCAAATATTATTTATTTTATAAATCGATTGTTTGTTCAATTATGATAAATGCTATTGTTATTATTTTTCTTTAATTTTGTTTTGATATAGAATTCTAGAAAAATAATATTCTATAACAGACGAATAAAGATTGAAATTAAGTTTGGTATATCCATTGTATAGTTTATATACTTCATGTTTGGTATATTAGTCAATTGATATACCAAATATAAAGTATATCATATATATCACTGATATACATGTTGATACGCTATTGAGGATAGATTTGGAATAATAAAAAAATAAAAATCTATCTATATATATTTATAGATTTGCAAATTTTGAAAGACCATTGTTAAATTTGTAAATTTAAAATGGTTTATTCCATCTTGCAAGTGCCCCTTTATATTATGCCTGAAAATGAGTTTGATTATTATTTTTCTTCCGTAAAATTTTAAATTTAAGTTATATATGAAAATGCATATTTATTTATCCTATTCATGCAAATTCATCAACAAACAATTATTTCATTATTATAGAACATAAAAGAAAAATCATGGTCATAAATTTACTATTATATTGTAGTTTATTGTTAGGTTATTTTCAAATATAACATAATGAACTAATTTATTTATAAATATACTAAAATGTTAATATTTATTGGTGATAAACACATCTAGACTACTATCATTTAGTATGTATCAATGATTGACATTTTGTTATATTTAAAAATATTTTAAATAGTTTTATCATTTAAAGCAATTATATTTGGTAAAATACAATATTTTCCTCGTAAATTTTAGAACTTAGCAAGATTAATTTAAAAATAATAAATAAAAAAAAAAAACTCCAATATTATATTTGGTACTGTTGTAGTGAAATGAGGGTCCAACATAGGGAAAAGGAGCACGTGTGAGTCAAACGTGACAGCCAGTAGAGAAGGTACGCCATATATTATTAAAGCTAAAGCTAACTAATTTCCCAAAGTTTGTTGCATTTCAAAATCCAAGATCTTCTCTTTTATCGCTTCTTATTTTGAATTGAATTCCCACTTTTCAAAATCAAATACACAATATCTGCAAAACCCACAAAACTCACTCGCTCGCTTTCCCCTCTGTTCATCAGATTGGCCCATTTCAATACATACCCAGTGCGAGAAATATGGATAGAACTAAATCTTCCTCAAAATCTCGCCCATCCACCGCCGATCTGCTCACCTGGTCTGAGGTTCCCCACCCGGAATCTTCCCCCGCCGTCTCCGGTTCCGCCGCTCGCTCCCACCAGGTATTATACCCGCTTTCCTATTGGCATTCTTTTTGGTTCTGCAGCTTGGTTTTGAGGTTTTTGGTGTGCATTCTCAGCCGTCCGATAGAATCAGTAAAGTGCTCCAAGGGGGTCAGCTCACAGATGAAGAAGCTGAGAGCTTGATGAAAAAGTAAGATCCATTTCATTTATCCCAAAATTTACCCCTAAAAAAACATGGGATTTGACTCTTGTGATGAAACTATGACAATGTCTTGACTCATTTTCTGTTTTTCTCTTCGAATGTTACTGTTTGTTTGAAATGGAAAATGAGAGCTCGTCAGATCTCCCCCAGCTATGATCTTTATCCTTTTCTTTCTATTTGTGTTCTTCAGCTGATTTCCACCCCGTTTCATGTTCTAAGATCTTGAGAAAAAAAAAGGAATGAAATCCATTCATATTCAGTGCTTAAACATTTTGCGATTGGTGGAATTTATGTTATATGTGTGCTTCTGTTCTGGGTTGCTTTCCTGATGTTATGTTTATCTGATGGGCTTTAATCATGTTCCTCAAACAGTCAATAGTTCAAATGCATCGTTTATGGCTATTCTTCTTCCACTTGTGTTGAAAAATAGAATTCTTCTCCTCCATTTTCAGAAAAAACTGTTCAGGGTATAAAATGAAGGAGATGTCCGGAAGTGGAATTTTTGCATCTAATGGTGAAGGGGATGAATCAGAACCTGATAACAAAACAGGGCTGCGGATGTATCAGGTAAGCTATACAATCAAGTCAATTTAGAAAATGCATCAAATTGACCAGAACCCTTTTTGATTCTATGTCATTTGTGTATGGTTCAGCAAACTTTGAATGGAGTTAGCCAAATATCCTTCGCTACTGAGGAGGGGTTATCTCCCAAAAAGCCTACTTCAATTCCAGAGGTGGCAAAGCAACGTGAGTTAAGTGGGACATTGCAGAGTGAATCTGATGCCAGGAGTAAGAAACAGATATCAGATGCTAAGAACAAGGAGCTTAGTGGACATGACATCTTCGGAGCTCCTCCTGAAATAACGCCAAGATCGTTGGCAGCTGCGCGGAGCTTGGAATCGAAAGAAAGTAAAGACATGGGTGAACCAGCACCTAGGACCCTAAGAACATCTGTTAAAGTTTCAAATGTGAGTTTACCTCTTACCATCATCTTGAATGCACTTCTTGCTTCTTTGATTGTCTTTGTTTTCGATTTTATTTGTCTTTTGTTGAAGAGTTCAAACGGCTTTTCAGTTGTGCACATACCATTCAATTGACTTTGAGTTTATTCTCTGGTGTCAAAGCTACAAAAGATTCATTTTAGCATTAGCAAGTTGAAACGTTGAGCTGATCTGTTGAATTCCCTCACGTTAGTGAATATTGAAGTGCTTTTTCCAATCGAACAATCCCATGACTACTTTTCTTTTCCTTCCTTCTTAGAGGGTTGTACTGGATTGGAAATAAATTTCCTTAGGTCTTGATTTGATCGTCCATATCCTTGCTTTTGAGTCATAGTACTCGAAATGAAGTTGGTTTGTTGTCCATCTTTACAGCCTGCCGGAGGCCAGAGTAACATCCTGTTTGGCGAAGAACCAGTGATGAAGACAGCTAAGAAACTACACAACCAGAAGTTTCAAGAGTTGACTGGTAACGATATATTTAAAGGAGATGCTCCACCGGGTGCGTCCGAGAAATCGCTGAGCTCGGCCAAGCTAAGGGAGATGAGCGGCAATGACATCTTTGCTGACGGGAAGGCAGAATCAAGGGACTACTTTGGGGGTGTTCGTAAACCACCTGGTGGAGAAAGCACCATTGCCTTGGTTTAATTTTAGCTCCTAACTTGATTTGAATTGTTGGACATTCATGTCGGTGTTTCTACTTGAACTTTTAATGTTATTTCACTGATCAATTGCACTTATAGCCTATGATGACGGACTTGGGTAGCGTAAGATTGTGATATGCATTGTTTAAAATCTCTGATTTTGATTGTGGCAGGCATTGACTGATTGCTGTAAATTTCTTTCAACTATTGCTTAACTAACACTTCACCAGCACAAAATTTAAACTCTGGAGAGTACTCAATCTTAAAATTTTCTATTATTTCTGCTATAACTATAAGTTAAAATTTCATAACTTCATTATTAAAACTGTAACTTGATAGAATAAGTTTATGGTGACATTAAGTGTACAATCAATTAAAGTTTCATTCTTTTCTAACGATTTATGACAAATTATACCCGAATTTGGCCCATTTGAAAGGACGTTTCATCTTTTCATTATTGATTGAAAATAACAATCTGAAATTTTGGGCAACTTCATCCATATTTGCATTAATAATTATAGAACGATTTATGTGTAAGGTCCCACCAGACAGCAATTAATGTTCGAATCACACCAATCATTAGAGCCAAATTACCTGCGAATTGTAGAGTCGTGCTGACTATGAACCACATATATAAAGTTTAGATTTACTGATAAATCTAGAAAAGAGAAACTTGATCGGGGAAACTACAATAAACAGGACTATTACCCTTTATTATTATGTCATTGTAGTAAGTTACGAACAAAGAAACAAGGAAACAAGAACTAAACCTTAAAAACACTAAGAGGAAGGGGAACTTGGGCTACATTTGAACAGTGAAAAACCAAGAGTCCCATCTTTGTCATCAAGAAAATTTAAAAATAGGCTTCATAACAGCATCTGTAGAGACACAATCAGCTAAATGAATTAGAACCTCAAAAGGCAAGATAGCATCAACAATCAGTTATACAATAATGGTATAACATGAGATTGTGGATATCTGGAAAGGATTAAAAGAAATTAATTAACGTTAAGATGTAATAATAACTGAGACGGACAGTAGTATGGATGGATTACCTTTTTCCTCGGAGAACAAACTCCATTCATATGAGGACGCCACAAACTAGGACCGGACTTGCACTATACTACGGCTGCAGCTTTCTCAACTGTTACTTGAATTTCTTGAGGAGAGTCATTCGGTACATTAGCAATTTTAGCATTCAGCTTTTCGTCATATGCAGCTACATGAACACCCAGTGCAGCACGACCAGAGGGATCCGGATTTTTCGACCATGCGGCATCCCATTCCACTGCTTTTGCTGTACTGCATGCCACGCTTGGACCTCCTGGGACCGTTGATCTGGCAGCATTCTGTTGTAAATTAAGAATTTAATACATCAGTACTTCGTTTAACAAGTGAAATAAGCGTATCAAAGGATGGGGAAATTTACTCTCCATACGTATCAACACACAAAACAGCACCTTAGGGAAGAATTTCTCAAATATTGTCCGGTAGTAGTATGCTTCTTTAGTAGTTGGAGTGTTCTCTGGGTAGATGAAGTTTGCATTCATCAACATCGCATCAGTCACCTGATGAGGACAAAGCATGGTTATGTAACCTTGATTCCCTGAGGAAAGACCATTTGAATATGTCGATACTGCTACAATAGTGAGAAAGGGTGAGATAAAGCTTACTTGTTTCTCTGCATGGTCCTTCAAACCGTCAATCCAACTGTATCCAACACCATCACTGAATTGTTCTTTCTGCCTGTATAATATGTGCTAGAAAAAGAAGGGAGGGGTTGGGCATATTCAATATTCTTCTTTTCGTAAAGAACACGTAATGATTCGATGCCTTGATATAAGAAAGAAAGAAAGAAAGAAGGGGAATTGCAGAGTAAAGATTTCATGCTGAATCGGTGGACACATTGCAAAGACAGAAACTACCTTGGGCAAATATGGTTCCTTCTCATCATCAAATGCATTGCGCAAGACCCACTTCTCTATTCTCCCAAGATCGGGCCTGATCTGCGGTTAAAAATTTATAGCAACTAGTAAACTGTATTCATTGATGATATTGTTCCAACAAATCTTGTACAGCTTTTTGATCGAGATGTAATCGATCAGTACAATGTTATAATAAATGAGCTCAAATTTAAGTGAACTCCACCAACGAGATAACAACCGTTAAATGAAATGAGCCAAATAATTGAATACCCGAAAAGAGAAAACATGTAAAGTTAAATATTTAACATTCATCTTATTATCACTGTGGAGAATGTGACTAAATCCCACAGTAGCTAGATAAGAGGAAGATCTTAGGTATACAAGTGAGACAATATCTCCATTAGTATGAGATCTTTTGGGTGAAACCAAAAGTAAAGTCACGAGAACTTAATAGCTTATGCCCAAAGTAGACAATATATCATTATAGAGCTATGTAGAGGATCATTGTCCTTGAGAACAATAATATTTCTCTTTTATTTGTCTCTACATCCCAAAAAAATAACAAGACCATCTTCACTTTTTATCCTTAATATGCAATAAATAGCAAACAAAAACTATGGTTCGTCCACAGATGAGCCAGGTAAAGAGTGGGGACGTATACAACATGCTCAAGCCACCACAAATTTTAATCACGGAATGGTAATAAACAAACAAAACGTACCATTTTCCATTCAGGATCTATGCTCATGGCTGTGCTTATAAACTCTTTATCAAGAAAAGGGACACGAGCCTCGAGACCCCATGCTGAGGTTGATTTATTGGCCCTCAAACAGTCATATAAATGAAGAGCTTTAATCTGAAACATGAGAAGAAAATAAAATAGAACAAGGACAAAGAAACACTACAGCATGAATAACTGTCCTCACCTATTATCCCAATGTGTGGAAAAAAGAGGGGGGAAGGATACCTTTCTGCATGTTTCTTCATGAAACTCTTTTTTGTTTGGTGCCTTATGGAAGTACAAGTAACCTCCAAAAATTTCATCTGAACCTTCTCCAGAAAGAACCATTTTCACTCCCAAAGATTTGATTTTCCGGGACATAAGGAACATAGGTGTGCTGGCTCTGATAGTGGTTACATCGTATGTCTCAATGTGGTAAATCACTTCCTCAAGCGCATCTATACCTTCCTGAAATGGAAGAATGACCAAAGCAAGAACACATTATTTGGCAGTGAACACGTTAAAATGGATTTTCAATTGATCCCAGGAAAAGCAATTACCTGCACGGTAAAGTGGAACTCATGATGACGAGTTCCAAGGTAATCAGCTACCTCTCTAGCAGCACCAAGATCGGGAGAACCCTAAATATAATAAAATTGACATAAGTGAACAGAAATATGACTTGACTCAGTCGGGGCTAGTTCTACAACATTTACTGAGGCAATAGAAGAAAACAACCTATTCTAGAATTTTTTTTTGCCTTTAAGACTTCATAATTTTGGCCATGAAGAAGAAAAAAATTCTATAACACCACAGACAAGATTTTGTTAGATTTTAAAAACATAAGACTGCGTTGCATGGATGTGCCAAAACCCAACTAAAAATCAATTCCTCCTGAAAAAGAAATAGTTGGGCAATAAAACAAAAAGTTCTAATTGTGCCAAAACCCAACTATAAAGTTTTTGGATGGATGTGCCAAAACCCAACTAAAAAGTTTTTGGATGATTCTCAATAGGAATATATCAGAATTTCCAAAGCAAACAGAAATTGAGAGGAGAGCAACAGCACTCAGCTAAAAGTTCTAATTGTTCTCATATCCAATTAAAATTATTCTGGTAGGAAAAAATGAAGTATCATTTAATGAAGCATATCTTAAGTTACGATAATGAAAATACTTGAAAATTAAGGGTATGTTTTAAACAGCTTCCACCACAACTAAAAGTAACTGTATTGGTCAATTATGACATGCAAAATTTTACAAAACTAACCTATCAGTGGTTAACGCTTCGCTCAACACATGACATAATTGTAAATATTAATTTTGCAAAGAAAGAAACCAGCCACAACGTTAAAAACAATATAAGAGAAAAAATCCATTATAGAGGGGTTATCCTTCAATAAGACTGTATACTATTTCAGGTAAAAGATATGCTTACTGCCTTCATTATTATACCTTCAATCCAACACAGAAGGTGTGTAATTGTGATCCCCACTGACGAGCTGCTTCAGAATCAGCCAAATGGCGGCTGGCAACAGCAGCAACCAGTGATGAATCCAATCCTCCAGATAAAAGGACTCCAAATGGCACATCTGTCATAAGTCTTTTAGTAACAGCCTACACAATAAAAATACAGTAGGAAAGCTTAATATCAGAAAACTTAGAATATGAGACATTCTAATGATTCATCAACCTAGATAGATACACGAAGAAACCAAAAGGAAGTAGGTTCTCAATTTAAAGTTCCTGGTAAAACACTAAACATCAAATGCTAACAATAGCAGAAACTCCTTCAAGAAGACGATAGTGTGATAAACTAAAAATGAGTAAGTCCAGAACTTGCCTTCTCAAATGCCTCACGTAGAACCAAAGGATCATAGTGACCTGATGGTACCATCTCTGTGTACCAAGGAGGGTTATACCATCTTCTTAGTCCTCCTAAAAATATTAAAACCCACCATTTAATAATGAATTTCATTGATTAACGTTACTCTTAAGCATACCTTGTGTGCTAGAATTACCATAGTTGGGGACATAACATTGCTCTTGTGAAAACTGGAAACATGTAGAATTACCAACTTACCATAGTCGGGGAAAAGAGATGCCTACCTTGTTTGCTAGAATAAATATGACCAGGAAGGAAAGAAACAAATCTCTCACAATCATCACTTAAAGCTTTCATTTCAGAAGCAAACCAGATTGATCCTAGCAAGAAGGTAGCAGCCATATATATTGAAAGACCAATTAGTAAAACTGAATGTAGTAATACATGTGTAAAGGAACATCAAGTATCAATTGGAAGTTTCCTCACAGCAACTTGAGGTCATGAATCACATGTATAATGCGAAATTACATACCATCAAGACCCCATCCAATATATAGTGGGGTGATCCCAATAGCATCCCTAGCTGCAATAAAAGTTTTGCTACGAGTATCAAGAAGGACGAATGAAAACATGCCATCCAACATGTCCACAAACTCTTCTCCATATTCTTCATACTGGAAAATTTAGGTGTTATGAATTGAAAAACTAATAACAAGAAATCATCAGTGCATGGACAAATTATCTCAGTAAGTTCTTGGCCACTTACGAGGTGTGCAATCACTTCACAATCACTGCCAGTTCGGAACTGATGACCCTTGAGCTTCTCTCTCAATTCCTTGTGGTTGTAAATCTCTCCATTAACCTAGTACATGGTTCAAAATTCAAATTTAGTTTCAGTTTTAGTAATTGATGTAAAGTAAATACAAACAACAATCTTTTAAATAAAGTATGCCATCTACAGACACAAGAATGCTTCGATCAAAAAGCCTCAAACAAGACAATATTGAAACATTTTTATAACAAAGTGGCACTAGTTAAGATTGCAGAACATATCTCTGAACTCAGGAAAACTTGATAGTTCCTTCATTAAGAAATTAGGGGAGCATCAAAAAAATCAATTGTACATGCAGTTTAAGGATAGCAAAACAATTTAAAAACACATCACATTATAAGCCCTCCATGTGCATGTTCAAAAACAAACTATATTGGCGATTTGCAGCATCATTAGAACTGACAAACAGTATATGGTAGATTTGATCCAGGGTCATAACGGAAGTACAATACACAATATAAAAACCAATATTCCTTAGTCAACTCTCACACATTTCGATCATACTTTACGTCCTGAATATTATATCAGGTCTTTCTATCGTTCGAAACAAGCTTAGTTTTTTTCTTGAGAAACCAGAACGGAAAAAGAAAAATGGAAATGGTAATATGAGCAAATATAAATGGAGAAATGCCATCCATTTCATCTTTACCGTAACAACAACGGTCTTGTCTTCGTTGTAAAGGGGTTGATCCCCGGAAGTGGGGTCTACAATAGCTAACCGTTGATGAGCAAGATAACAGTTTTCAAAACAATGCAAACCACTCCAGTCGGGACCTCTATGGCGAAGCCTGCAGTTCCAAACAATTCAAAAGAAAAAAAAACACACAAATCAATATAAAATAATCCCCTGTTTCCAAACAAATAACAACAGGAAGAGAAGAATCTCATAAAAACAAATGCAGCGCTTTGGCATTGGCATGAACGTCAAAAGAGCAAGCGGATTGCAAGTAAAAGAAATGCAAGAAAAATGACCTCCGAGACAGTTCGATGATGCGGGAGCGCTTGGCTTGAGAGCTGTCGACGCAGCCTAAAACTGCGAGGATTCCACACATGACGAAAGCCCCCCTTGTCCACTCAGAAGCTCAACTCTGGAGAAGGGGATGGAGAATCAAAGGTAAGGCTGCGCAATTGCAGTGGTCAGCTTTATACAAGCTTTCAATCCCGGCCGTTGATTCTGACCCCAATTCCCACAAGATTCTCTTTCCAATTACTGTAATTTATTCGATGCTTAGGGTTTCGGCCGTTGATAGGACCTGCGGTAGGAATCTTAAGTATATCATTTTTTGGCCATTTTCTGTCACGTGACCTAAACCGGTCAAAAGCTTGCAACTCCTATCCGACTTCACAACGGGGGTGACTTGTGAGGAATATTTTAAATAGAAAATATTAAATTGCTGTTTAATTTCATTATATTAAAGGAAAAAAAAAAATGTTTATCAGTTCTGAGGACAAGAGGTTCTGATTTTCCGTGTTGTGCAACAAAATTATTTAAGACTTTTATTTTTTTTTAATTATTTTTATTTTTTTATTTTTACTACGGTGAACTTATTATTATTGGGGAGTGGATTATATGTAGGGAAGGGATTTGGTTTGACAAATGGTCTAATTGGTAAACTGCAACTTTGGGAAACAATATTCCTTGATTCTCTCTTATCTGGATACCTTTTTAGATGTATATCAGGACTAGATTTATTTTTTATTTTTAAGAATGCTAAACCCATTGAAATGTAAGAATTGTATACCAATGATGTACAATAAAACTGGTACAAACGTGAAACGATATATGTGGTATATTTGTAAAATACCAAACTAAAGAGGAAATTAGGGGGAAATGTTTAAATAAGCCCGCAAATTTTCTTTAAAAAGTTGCCATATTGAGTTAGAGAAATAAAATGGGAGTGATAAATACTTTTAATTGCATCTCTAACTCCACCATGCAAATTTCCAAATGTCACCCCTGTTTTATATGTAGACATGTAAATAGAACTACCAATCTACATCGTAATTGATATATATATATATATAAATTATATAGACAGAGAGAAGTATCAAGTCAAACATGTTCTTCCGCATGTTTTCTTTTTCCTTTTTTGCGCAAATGTTTTCCCACGTCTTAATGGTTTTATTCATAATTATAACCGACCATTTTGATATTTTAATTTAGAGAAAAAAAATTCACCAAATCAAATCAATGAACATCATGCTACAGAATCCACTTGCCATAATTTATTTTGGTTGTTTTGAAGAATTCAATATTTATAACCAATTTTAAAAAGATACTAATTAATTACTAACCAATACGGTTAAATTTACAACTCACAAGGATATGTAAAACTTTTATATGGTATCGTAATTCATATCACTAATTAAAATTACAGCACATGTTTTTCTTTTTCCTTTAGGACAATATTTTATTGTGAGCTGGGACCCTAAATTGTAATTTGACAAGTCGAAAACCTTGAGCGCACGCCAGTCTCCAAACCAACTTCCTCTTTTTTGAGCGTCTTGGGTAAGCACGACGTCGTATCGACTGCGAGACCTCCACCGGGTTCACAAGCAAGAGGAACTATACCTGTTCGCAACCCATCGACGCATCCGAATCGGAGTTTTCAACTTGGAAGAGAACTCCGAGAGGTTGCGGTGATGCCGTCGGTAGCTCCAAAGAAAAGGCCCAAAGATGCGGTCACTAGGGCCGATCAAATGAACAGGGGAATTTTGCTTTACTCCATTTTACTTGCTCTACAGTACGGAGCTCAACCCCTAATCTCCAAGCGATTTACGAGGTACTTTCTCATTTTCTGTTATTTCAATCTTTGTGCTTTTGTTGGATTAATATTGGTCGTCGAAGGATGGATGACAAGAATTTATCTGGGGTTTGCTCCTTCTGCATAAATTTCAAGTATCGCTATGTATTCATGAGTCCCTAATGGTCTTTAGGATTTGAAATTCACGTGTTTATTTAATTTTTGTTTTATCGCTCCTCGGACAGTGTATTGAATTGGAGATTCACTACTTTGATGATAGTTTTTTACAGTTTCTTGTTGGCGGCATTTTTCTTTATGAAACATGTTGTCGAGGTATACAGACATATTAACTTACAATCAGCTTGCTGTCAAACGAATTAGAACTTTGTGGCGTGTGTAAATTGGTTTTGAGGATTCAAGTTGAGTGATTCTAATTACTAGTTTCTTTCTCCTTCCTGATGCTTAGTATCCCGACATTTCAAATCTTGACTTGTTTTCATGAAATCATATTACTTTTTGTTTTTACTGTTGGTATGCAACATGCTCTTTTTTATGGATTGAATTTATATTGGGATTCTTTTGTCGCATAAGAGTAACTGATTTCGGGCGTTGTGCATGATATTAACTCATATGATTCTCCCTGCAGACGAGAAGTTATTGTGACTTCATCTGTCTTAACCTGTGAGGTTGTGAAGGTATTACTGTATAGCATATTTTGAATCTAATTATTGACAATTTTTTGGTAAAAGGTCTACTTTTCGCACTAATAGGACAAATAATTTTTTGTAATGCTTTGCAGATCGTATGTGCCCTGATTATCATGGCAAGAGAAGGTAGTTTAAAGAAAACTTTTAGTAACTGGACTGTCGCTGGTGCATTGACTGCTTCAGGACTTCCTGCTATTACTTATGCATTACAAAATAGCCTGCTGCAGATTGCTTACAAGAATCTTGATTCTCTGACATTCTCAATGCTGAATCAAACAAAAATACTTTTCACTGCTGTATGTACCTATTTGTTACTCAGGTATGTTCCAATATTTCTTCTGTCTTTCCAAAATTATAATGGAACTTCATGTTTCTTTAGGCTTTGTTATCCTAGTTGGAAACTTGTGTAGTTGTTCAATTGACTGATGAATTGTTATGATGTACTGTGAAATACTTCTTTGCTATCCTAATAATTTTCTTGTGTTGCAATTGCAAAATGTGAATGCATGTATAACATTCGACTTTGTTTTTATAATAGTCTCAAGTCTGTCTCCATCATTTTTGCTGTAGAGAGGACCAAGACCTGTACTTCAGTTTCTTTAATTGACATGCATGACCTCTAACCATCTTCCCTATGCATGGAAATCTAGGACTTCAGTGAGAAAGCAATTTCAGAACGACAATCTGTTTACAGATTTGGGTTGGCACCGGCCAATGATTTAGAAGGCAATACAAGGCCCCAATTTTTTAATATCTGTCTGTGACTAGGAACAGTGCGTCTCGTGATGTACTGTACTCATTTGTGATTAGAGCATAAGATCTAAAACATTTTCTTACAACTTATTTGGCGTAGTATCTGGTTTTATGTATAGGCAGAAGCAGTCCGTTCAGCAAATTGGGGCTCTATTCTTGTTGATTGTTGCTGCCGTTCTTCTTAGTATAGGTGAAGGATCTAGCAAGGGTTCTATTGATGGCAGTCCTGATCAAATTTTGTTTCATGGGATTATTCCTGTCTTGGTTGCTTCTGTACTCTCGGGTCTGGCTTCTGCATTGTGTCAATGGTCTTCACAGGTGTGTGGAGGTTTTTTTTAGTTTATTTAGATGCCAACTTGCAAGAAACAGTCTCGTTATTACATGTTTGCCTTTCTGATTAAGAGTTTTCCTTCTAACAGGTTAAGAAACATTCATCATACTTGATGACTGTAGAAATGTCTATAGTTGGAAGTCTGTTCCTATTTGCTAGTACATATAAATCTCCTGATGGAGAAGCTATCAGACAGCACGGTTTTTTCTACGGCTGGACTCTTCTCACCATGGTAATTAAATGTCATTGTCACATACGAGTTCATGAATTGCTTTGATCTACTTCTTATAGTTTACAGTTTCCTGATTAAGCATCTTCAGCAAGAAGTTGATTACTTTCCTTCATGCCTTTTTCTTTTGGATGGGAGGACACAAATTACTTGCAGTAGCTGGAGAGATCCATTTTTTTAGTAAATTTTTTTTTCTTTTTTGTCCTTTTGTTTCAGATTCCAGTCTTATTCAATGCTCTTGGTGGAATTCTTGTTGGACTAGTCACTAGTAGGGCCGGTGGTGTTCGAAAGGCAAGTTTTAAATTGGTCTTTTTAACTCCTTAGATTGCTCTTGACTGTAACCTCCTAGGATATGAACCTCGTTAACAGAGTTTCAGACTCACCATTAGCATGCTCTAAATTTATGCTGCTATTTTTCCCCTTCTAATTTAAAATAAGCTTCCTCATCGGTTGTATTTATATGTCCACTTATCATCGGAAATTTTGTTGCGGTTGCAGGGATTTGTCATTGTGTCGGCACTTCTTGTGACTGCATTGCTGCAGTTCATATTCGAAGGGAAGCCACCTTCAGTGTATTGCATTGTGGCTCTTCCCCTAGTGGTCAGTAGTATTTCTATATATCAAAAGTATCCCTACAGAGTTAAAAAGAAGGAATTATAGCCTCTGACTGTTATTTACCCGGGCATGAGATTTTTAGTTCATCACATGGATGGAATTTGTAGATGTATCACATGATCAAAGCTACACAAATAACTATATCTTCATATTTTAGTCATCTGATTGATAATTGTAGTTACTAAGAGTACAAAATACTTGATTTCATGAAATTGATAGATTTTTGTATTTGGACTTGCGACGAGCTGAAATCGTGATGTATATGATCATTTCATTTCTTCAGTCCGGATGAGCATTGGAGAAGTGAAGATTGCCTTTTTAGCCTTTAAAAATATACAAACAGTATTCAAAAGTTATTTCTTTTCTTAGTTTCCCAATTATTCACTACTGTTTGAGTTTGAATTGAAAGAAAGAATGTGATTTTATTTATTATTTATTTTTTTAACATTCAACATACGTTTTATTATATGAAAAATATATTCTTCGTGTTTTCGATAATTTGGAAACTAAGAAGAAAAGAAGTAAGTTTAGAAATGTTTTATCTCGGATATGAAGAAGAAACGAAAAAATAATGGATGTTATGCTTATATGAAACGTATATAATGCAGAAAGTTACAGGTGAAGTAGCATTTGAAACTCTTGTGTACTATACTTAAAGGCATTTGAAATTCCCAAAATGGGCATGAGATGAGCCAACATTGTGGGGAATGCCATTTGAGCAAATTTAACGTTGGCTTTCCATTTAATTAAGTATATATATATATATAAAGTAGAATGAGAATTAAAAAAAAAAAAATGAGTATAAGTCAAGATGCATTTATTTTTTCAAATTAAAACAATTATGCGTATATTTTTTTTCAAATCAAAACTAATTACGTTATTTATGAACAAAAATGTCTCGTGTTATAAATGATACCGACATGATGAAAGTAGAAGAGGGAAGATAGTCAATTTTTCCATCCTATAAATTATTCAATAATAAAAATAATCATTAAACTAAACGCTGGTAACAATTAAATTATGGGTAATTTAAGGGGAAAAAAGGGGTTTAAAATGTAGAGAAGAAGAAAAGCGTTAGAGTTAAGAATTGTGGTTGGTTAGGGAAATTGCATGGCAAAGAAAGCGAGGGCGAAAGGAAACGAAAGGGCGAGGCTTAAGATTGGCGCGTCCACTTAGTGGAAGGGAAGGAGGATAAAAGCGTAAGTTGGTTGAAGTTTTAAACATTTGACTTTTCGCGTCTTCGTCATCGTTGGCGGTTTCTCCTGCGTGCAGGTGCGCGTGCTGCTGCGGCACCCGGAGAGAAACGAACTTTTAAAAACCTTTAAGCCATATCCCATCCTGATTTTTCTTTCCTCCAGAATTTCCTTTTTCCCGGTTTGCTTTTAGATCTATCTTCTTGCGCCATATTCCCTTCATGGCGACGGTTTCTCCTCTCGCCAAATACAAGCTCGTCTTCCTCGGCGATCAATCCGTTGGTAAAACCAGCATTATCACCCGCTTCATGTACGACAAGTTTGATACCACCTATCAGGTCCTCTTTCTATTTTCCTTGCATCTTGTTTTCTTCATTCTAAGCCTTGTTCTTTTCTAATTTGATTTGGAAGTCTGATAGAATAGGATTTTGCTTGTGGAAATGATTTACTTTGTCACATCTCTGTTTCCTAACGTATCCCAATCTGGATACAGCTTTCTGGGGATTCATGTGGATCCGAGTTATGTGGCGTTGTTTCTAAAATGGAAAACATAGTCGGCTATGTTTATGAATTTCATTAACGCCTTTGACGACTCGTTTATCATAACGGTGATTAATCTTTTTGCAATCGATCAGCTTTATCGTATGATTTAGATTGCTTTTTTGATTCAGCCACATCAGATGGCTCCAGACATTCTTTCTTCGTCAATGGAAAAGTTCCTTTGTTTTATGTATAAAAAGACTACGTAGAACAGGGGAAAAGGAGGGGAAATTGCTTCTAGTAGGGTTGAATATATGTACTATCAGATTATCTAGCGTTCATTAGATTCGAGAGAGGCAGCGGATCAGATAGTTCATGCCTTAAAAACAAAATGTATTTCGGGGCTGTGTAGTTTGAAACGCCTAAAATTGGAATTGACTGCTTGTTGACCTTCTTTCTTCATGCTGACATGAACTTTATTGCAGGCTACAATTGGAATTGACTTTTTGTCCAAAACTATGTACCTTGAAGATCGAACAATTCGGTTGCAGCTTTGGTATGATGTGCTTTATTTCTTTCCGGTCACTTAATGAAGATTGTTTTACGTATCAGTCTTTATTTTGACATCTAGACTCTTAAGTTACAATTCCGGTTCTTTTCAATATGTTGGTAGATATCTGATTTATTTCAATCTTATATATGTATCCATTGACATGGATCCTACAGAATTGTGAGAAATACAGATGGGACACCCCTAAACTTTTCTTTTCTTCTTTTAATGCGCTGGCTTGGACCAAAATGACTATCGAAAGAACTTATCGATTTGAATTTACACATTATTTGTCAATTTAAATATTCGAAAATGACATTTATATGTTAATTGATATGCGTACGATTTTTTCTGTACCCCTAATACCTACCATTTCACAGGGATACTGCTGGACAAGAAAGATTTAGGAGTCTCATTCCAAGTTACATAAGAGATTCCTCTGTTGCGGTTGTAGTCTATGATGTATCTAGTTAGTATTCTCTGTGTTATCTGTCCTTCGGTTGTATGATGCATCCTAATTAGTTGTTGTTGACGTGCTAATAACTTCGGTGTGAAAACATTATTTTGCAGATAGACAATCATTCTTGAACACCACTAAGTGGATTGAGGAGGTACGAACGGAACGGGGTAGTGATGTGATAATTGTTCTTGTTGGGAACAAAACTGATCTTGTTGAAAAAAGGTGAGTCATGAAATTTTATAATGAACAAAATGATATTGTTGAGAAAAATGTGTCATGAACTGTTCCCGTTATTTTCTAATATACATTAGAATCAGTATTGTGCTTGAAAATATTAGTAAAGTTGCAGGGTGATTGAGTTTAAACTTCTTTGACAAGGTTGGAGGCTCCATTAGGGGCAAGAGCTCTGTGCATACTTTGGATGCAATGATGAGAAGGGATTTTAGCTGAGCTTAGTTGTGTTATAGGCCTTTGATTGCATGCATTCAAGACCTACGCTGACAATTTTTCAAATCTTATGAAATTGTCAGAAATTTTGAGCTTTGTTGCTATTTCATATTTATAACTGATGAATAGATTTTGCTAGTGTGTATTGAAACCCGAAACCCTTGTCCATCTTTCAGAAGTTCTCTAAATCCTGTTTACTTGGTGACAAAATCAGGCAAGTTTCAATCGAAGAAGGTGATGGCAAATCTCGTGAGTTTGGAGTCATGTTCATAGAAACTAGTGCCAAAGCTGGGTTCAATATCAAGGTTACATATCCTATGATTTCTCAACAGTAAAATTACAATAGATAAAATATTCGAAGTCCACATTGTACCTTTCTGTTTTCAAAGCACGAAATTTCACTTCCTCGCTAAATTTGCACTAGTTCTGCTTGGTCGGTCTATAGATGTAGGTTTGACTTACACTTATATTGAAACAAATCTTTGCAGCCACTCTTTCGTAAGATTGCTGCAGCGCTGCCAGGGATGGAAACTCTGTCTTCAACAAGGCAAGAGGACATGGTTGACGTAAATTTGAAACCGGCAGTGAATTCCTCCCAGACGGAACAGCAAGGAGGAGGTTGTGCATGCTAGAGGATATGTAAGTTCAATACATAAAAAACAAAAAATTGCTGCAAAATTGAAGTAATATACGCAATCATTTACGGTGAGTTAGTTCAACAAATTGACATTCGAAATTTTCTAACAATATGATGTTTGTAATATTGTATGTCATTAGATTCTTTTTGGGTTCCGAAAGAACAAATCATCATTCTGTCCTCTCACATGTTGAGATTTTCATTTTGGATTATTTAAGAGTTGACCAACTATATCTCATTGCGGAGTAATTGAAAACTGTTCCATTGTTTATAATTATATCAATATTCAGTGTTCTTTCATAGAAAAATTCTCTCCTTGGCTAGGCTGTTCACGTTACAAATGGTCAGCTCTTGTGAAAACAATCCATTGAACTACCCTCAACTGTAGTCTATATGGAATTTATGAACTTTTTTCATTCCAAACAAATTCTACAATGATAGAATGGTGGATGCTTAAAGTTGGACGATGCAAGTATGGATGATATCCGGAGGCTTGTAGAATTGAAGTTGGATTTTATTCCATAAACATGTATTTCAACATCAACGGTCACTCAGTGAATGGTTTTTTGGGGAAATATATTAGACATCAATAATTTTTTTTGAACCAATAAATAAAGATTTGATTCTTTTTATTTTTACTTTTATTATTATATTGTCTAATTCATTTGGGAATACTTTTGCCAAAAGTTTTATCATATATCGGCTTTTAAATTCTTGTCGACATTTTTATGATACTATGAAATATCAAATGAATCCTTTTCACATCATTTTCTAACTCTTCCATTCATAAAAATGAGGATGAATACTTTACAAAATGTTGATTGGAGCATAATGGTTGTTGAAATTGTGAAGTTATTTGTATAGATGCTGCTGTCATGACCAATCTTATTCCCAGAATGCTCCAAAGTCACTAGCTAAGCTTATGAACTAGAAAGATGTTGGTAGGAGGCTACAACCGGATTCATATCAGGCCCGTAATTTTGTTATTGATGACACTGGGATTAATTGGAGTTTGACTTGCGTGTGTCTGAAATGAAAGTGATTTTAAAAATTGAATTATTTTGAAAATCACCATCTCATCTTGATTCTCGACCTTATCAAACTCACACTTGACTCATGGTTATTAACTTAAGCGGTCTCCATCCTACGGAGAATATCCTTTTACTTTGAAATTGATGTGATTAAGATCAAGGTTTAGCACCATTAAACTACGGATCTTGGCTTGAAATAAGGACCTACTTTAATTCAAGGATCGTCCAAATAACATTTCTTCATTGTCAATAGACTTCGTTTTCACCAGTAAAGACAAATTAATCCAATCATCATCAGCATCCTTGAAGATAGCAAATATTAAAGCAAGGAGACCAGAAAAAAAAATGTTATCCCATTGATTGTATATTAATTTCTCACAAATCTTTTAATTTCAAATTTAATAAAAGGATCACAAGTGCCTTGTTTCTTTTATCAATAGTTTTTATCGAATATATAATATGATTATATCATGATTTGATACATCAATTCAACATCAATATAGTATGATTAGATTAAAGATAGGTTTTTGCCCATCCAAATATAGTTCAATATAAAAATAAATTAGGTTGCAACGGAATACGGTATAATAAATTGGGCAATTATTATATTGCACCTAATCTTATGCTTCCTTTTTCTTTACACAAAGAAAAATAAATAAATAAATATTTGTCTTATGATAATTTTTTATTAACAAACTACCAACAAAGATATTATCACCTAAATTTGAAAGTAATAAATCTTCACAAGTACATGTTTTATTGTTCTATGAAAGCGAGAGCTTTCATGAGGACAATCTATTGATTAATTGGAGCAAAGAATTAATGAAGAGAATTGAAACCATCTTTCAAATTACCATTCCTGCAAAGAAAATAAAAGGAAAGATGAATAAGAATCCGGTTCCACTAGGGTGTATGTGGAGCATTCACCCATAACATTATAACAATAAGCGGACAACTACACATAAACCACCTACGACTCGATGAAAGCTAAGTGAGGCTTCAGAAATGGTATCAGCAGCTATAAATTCCTAATGTCGCCATCTTCCTCTCAATTTCTTTCTATTCTATTCCATTCTCTCGTCTTGTTCAAGCTTCTCTTTGTCCCCTTTCCCTCTCTTCTTAAAATCCCAACTCTTCTTCCTCATGTTCTTCAACCCATCGAGACTCAGTTTCTTGTTCCTGTTGATCAATCCCGATAACCCCCGTTTCGATCTCACCTAACCCTTTGCAATGCACGGAAACCACCCATCTTGGTTCACCCACTTGATCAAATCCGACCCATATGATTCGATCTTCCTCGGAGGGTTGTTTCTTGAGGACAATCTTCCTCCCTCTTTCGTTTCGTTAATCTCTTCTAAAACCTCTTCTGGGTCGGCTTCATTTTCTCCTTCTCACAGTCTTCACAAGACTCTTAACTTCCAAATTTTGCGTCGCCGAGGAAAGGGAGCTTTCGATGGAGGTGGGTGCGGTTTTTTATCTGTGAGCTTGTCTGCAAATGGGAGTGGAGAGAATGGAGATTACATTCAGGATTCGGAAGATTATTTGGGACAAAAAGGGAATAAAGATTCGATGGAAAAGGTTATTCAGCATGAGGAGGAAGAAGAAGTGAGGGAAAAGAAAGCTGTAATGCGAGGATCTGGTGCTATGAATATGACCAAGCATCTGTGGGCTGGAGCTGCAGCTGCTATGGTTTCAAGGTTCGCCTTCCAATTTCCCATTTCTTTTAGTTCTTTTCAACAGTCAAATTCAATGTTTTGGTAGGGAGGAACCACAATTTTCCAGAATGGTAACTAATTTGAATTTAATCAAAATATCAGTAGCTGGAAACCAAAAAACCTTGATTAGATTGTCTTTTTATTCAGTATTCAGTATTCATATAGGATTCGTCCATGGGAAGATGCCCCAAATGACATATCTATGATTTATGAATATGAATGCTAGGGACTCTGTCATGTGTAGAGATTGTTGTCTAGTTATTATAACCTCATTTGATTTGGTTGTGCTGCATGTTTATTCACGATGTTTTTGCTATGTGTTAGAACTTTCGTTGCCCCTCTTGAGAGATTGAAGCTAGAGTACATAGTTCGTGGTGAGCAGAAAAATCTTATTGAACTGATCAAGACCATAGCAGCTTCACAAGGTCTGAACGGTTTTTGGAAAGGAAATTTTGTCAACATTCTTCGCACTGCTCCTTTCAAGGCTATCAATTTCTTTGCTTATGATACATACAGAAATCAGTTGATGAGATGGTCTGGAAATGAGGAAACCACTAATTTTGAGCGGTTTCTCGCCGGTGCTGTTGCCGGGATTACTGCAACCGTGCTATGCATTCCTATGGACACTGTAAGTAGCAATTGCTTTTATAGGTGATTAAGTATTTTGACCTTTAGTTCTCCAATCTGCAGATTGCTATATTTCATAGATTGAAGTTGTTGTATCTTCATAACAGAGTTTTGGAAGTTGTGCCTGTGCCATGCATACCTATTGTTTTGATAGATGCATGCTCTGCTATTAAAATGTTAGGTATCTATATAGATATTAACCCCAAAGCACAGTTATGAGAATTCAAACAACACAGTACAGATTGTTTGCAAATTTGGAAGGGGTAACCATTCTCCCTTTGACTACACTCACACTAATCACAAGACACCTGAGACAAATCTGTTATTTTCTATTTACAGTGCATACAGCCACCCCTACCTATCTTACCCATAGGGATAGAATTTCTCTTTTTACCCTTTTCAGAGTGTATTCATATACTTTAACAATTGGAGGCCTTACAACTTTATGGCCTTTGTTTCTGTAGATCCGCACTAAGATGGTGGCACCGGGTGGGGAAGCCTTGGGTGGTGTTATTGGTGCCTTTCGCCATATGATCCAAACTGAAGGCTTCTTTTCCCTTTATAAGGGTTTAATACCCTCAATTATTAGCATGGCACCGTCCGGCGCAGTGTTTTATGGTGTTTATGATATACTAAAATCAGCTTACCTACGTTCACCAGAAGGAAGGAAAAGAATTCAAAATATGAAAGAAGGTGGCCAGGAATTGAATGCTTTAGAACAATTAGAATTAGGTACTGTAAGAACGTTACTGTATGGTGCCATAGCAGGGGCATTTGCTGAAGCTGCTACATATCCATTTGAAGTTGTGAGAAGGCAGCTCCAAATGCAAGTTAGGGAAACAAAGCTGAGTGCAGTTGCAACTTGTGCCAAGATTGTTAATCAAGGGGGTGTCCCAGCTCTTTATGCGGGCTTAATTCCTAGCTTATTACAGGTGCACCAGTGATCTCTCACAAACAACTTTTTTGTTCATTAAAATGTTTTTGTGCATTTAGATGTCTATAACATTAGATGTGACGATAGCCCTGGTAGATTATATCCGAACACAGCAAGAACATCCTGTACAAAGTTATTAAATACAACTTGTTAAGTGAATATTTGCATCAAAATGTAGTGGCATTCCTCGGTTCTCATCTCCTGTTAGTTCAGTTTGCTATAAGTAGGTCGTTTGTCCATTGATTTGCATTACCATATCTGTCTATGACTTTAAGCTTCTTATAATCTAATGTTTTGCTTAATTTAGGTTTTACCATCAGCTGCAATAAGCTATCTTGTGTATGAATTCATGAAGATAGTCCTGAAAGTAGAATCATCGTAAAGATTTGAAACTTGCGTGCAAAGTTCAACGTTGCCGATGATTTCTGTAGGTTCAGGAAGAGGTTCAGCTAAAGATCATTTCAGTGGCCTTGGCTGTGTTTCTGAGCAAAGTTTCTATGGCCGTCAAAATAGCATTTCAATTTGTTTCTTTTTCTTCCTTTTCAGTTTTGGGGCGACTGAGGCATTGGTGTTATTTTTAAACGCATTGACCAAGTAAAGAGCTCCAAGTTTGAAAGGAGTGATATAATGTTAATTAGAATGTCAATAAAAAGGTAAGCAGTTCACAAGATTATGGTCTGTGGAATTAGAACATTTTGCACTGCATTACTCACTGATTTCAGTTAACAGTATCTCCACGACAACAAGGGGGAAAAAAACACTGCAAAAACTGTCACCCCGCTTCCTCTCGAGCAAATATAGAAAAACCTCTCACATAGAAGACAACGATGTAATAGAACTGTCCATGTTCGTCATGCTTTTAGAACATTTTGTCGTCAAATAACTTGTTGGGGTGAAGATTTACATCCCATATAATCTAGGTAGCATACAGTGCATTATACTAGTTTACAATGCATAGAAGTTCGAGATGAGTTACAAATGAAGATTGGCAAGAACTAGTAGTTGGGAGCCTTTTCTACTTATACATTTCATTTTTCATACACTACAAAAATTAATCGTCAGAAGAATCTCTGTTGACACAAATATTTTTGCCCGCTTTTGCCGACGCTAAGTAGGAGACACAATAGATCACAGTTTTGCCAAAGCTACCTTCTTAGCGCCATCATTTGGTCAACGACGTAACACATTGCAATAAACACTTTGTATGAAGGTTTATGCATGTGAGGGTCATACGATTAAGTTGGCTTCAATTATGGAGAAGAGCGATGCTTGTCACGACCTAGTTGATACCCAACTTGGTAGAGAAATTGTGGTAAATGGGTTTTACTTTTAAGTCATATTTTCAGATTTGTCCATCATAAATTTCATAATTATTCGATTTTAAAGATTTACTGGTATTATATTATTACCAAAATGCCACTTAAGTCTATATTGAAAATGGATTTTCTGGTATGGAAAGTGGTTGTTATTAATACTTGATAAGTTGTATTGTAGCTTGGTTAGTCTCCTGGGACCGACCCAGGAGATGTTTTGTCATTCGGCCCGTGAGCTAGATTGGATGGGCCTAAGTGGGGCCTGAACCATGGTCCTCGACGGTAACTCTATAACTGCGCGCATTTGTGGGATGTCAAAATCTATAGTCAAACTTGGTCAACATTTTTTAGGAAAAACTATCTGTACATATGTTATACGTGCCCAACTTATTAATATTTTGACGTTTTCTACTTTCAATTATATATATGAAGAATTGTATGTTTTTTTTTTTTTTATTTGAACAAATTATTCATTTAATTTTCTTATCAAATTTCCCTAGCAAAAACTTATTCTATAAATTAGATAATTAAATTTTTACTCTAACAATCTTCGAAAAGATATAGGGGTGATTTGGGTGCTGAGTTAAGTTCTAAAGTATGAAGTTAATATGTCTGTGGAGTTTGAAGATTTGTGTTTGGGTATAGAGTTATTTGGTTTGAAATTAGGAAATTTGTGTTTGTGATGTAAAGTTGAGTTACTAAGTCAAATTTGTGTTTCTATTGCACACATATTTCTCCAATTTTTTAACACTGAGTTGAGAATTGAGATGTCAACATAAAATTTCACATATTTTTTTACAAACTTTTACATGCTCAAAGGGTTTCGATTAATGTTAAATTACTAAGATGACTATTAATTACTATGAACTAACAATTTTAATTTTGTATTTAAAAGCACTTTCATCGGCCCAATTCTTTTCTTTTCTTTTTGAGTATGTTATGGGATGATTTGGTTGTTAGAGCTAGCTGTTGGAGAAGATTGATGAAGTTGGTAGTCAAAGTTGGTCATCGAAGGTAATCGTCGAAGTTGGCCGTTGGAGGCTGTAGTTGCGTGGAGTTGGACGTCGAAGATGGTAACTGGAGATGATTTTCGAAGGTGATTTTTGTCGAAGGTAGTTGCTGAAGGTTGTCTAGGTTTGGTCGTTAGAGCATGTAACCGAAGTGAGGCGACAATAGTCATTGACAATGATTGTTGCCAAAGCTGGTCGTAGAAGCATGTGTTGGCTATGATTGTCACTCGTGGTCAAAGGGTGAAGTCATTGAAGCATTTGAGGGAGATATAGAGAAAGAGAGAAAGATAAAGTTATTTGATAAATGTGTAAATTTCAATTGTGAACATTGTTGAAATCAGTGGAGTTAGTTATTTAACACCAACTTGTGATGTCAGTGGGCCAAACAATGAGTTGGTTACCTAACTCAAGTTGGTGGGTCAAACACCCATAAGTTGTAAAGTTAGTAGGCCAAACACTGAGTTGATTATTATTTTAACTATCTTAACTCAACCTAAGTTGGTAGGGCAAACACCCCACATATTTTTTCTTTACGCTAATAGATTCAAGTTTAGGGTCTAGAATTCAACTAAATTTGTTGAGCTAATGTGATTGAACACCAGATAGATTAATGAGTGCGTCACTTCATAATTATAATTTAGAATTTAAGAAACATAAATAAAAAATATTAAAATTTACGAACAAAATAAACATACATTAATGCTGAAACTACATCAGCTAAATTTATATATAGATAGAAAGAAGTTGCAAGAAAGTAATTATGGCATATATAATTGACAAGCATAATGTAAAATTCACACTAAATTCAATATGTCATTGCAATGCAAGTTTAGTTGGTCATTTTCGATGGTAGTTGTTGGCTTAAAGACAATTGAATATAAAAAAATTCAACAAAATCTGAATTTCCCTTTCATCACTATTATTAAAAATAGTTGTTCTTTTTCCTTTGTGGAAGATTGCTTCTCCTTCAATTCAATTTGGATTTTTATTCCTAATCTCATTGTGTTGAGCATAACGGTTGAGAAAAACTCTTCACTCTCTTAGGTGTAGAAAAGGGCTTCTTTTTTCGACTTTCGGACTTATTTTTAGATTTTGGCAATACCTCTACGTTTCATTCTAAACCAGTAATTAAAACAATATTATTACAGTTAAATTACCTCTAATTAAATCTTAGATATAAATACTACTTTGCTCTTTGTACTTTTGACATTGATCCATTTTAATTCCTGTACTTTTAAAATGTTCATTTTAGTTCCTATACTTTCAACTTTTATTCATTTTAGTCCTTGTACCTTCAACTTTAGTTCATTTTGTTCCTTGAACTTTTAAAAACAATCTGGTCCTTTCATTTTGATTTTTAAGAGATTAAAATAGTCACTCTTGGAAAGTTCAAGAACCAAAATAAACCAAAGTTGAAAGTATAAAGACCAAAATGAACCAAATTCAAAAATACCGGGACCAAAGTAGTATTTAAAACCTAAATCTAAAACATCACTAATAAATTGGATTAAAGTTAACATATTTTCAATATCCCTTCATTAAAATGTGGATTCTTAATTAATTATGTTAAAACAAAAGTCAAGAGATCAAATCTATTATTAATATGAGCCATATATGAAAATAACCCACACGAACACAGTTAAGCCAAAACATACTTATATCCTTAGGACAAAGTTGGGTCAAGCTTCATTAACAAAGAAAATTTTCAGGCAAACATATAATTCAACATTTTTCTTGAACTTTTATTCTTAGACTAATATTGTACGTCGGACTATCTAACTTGAGCGTATCAACCACCTTTTTCAGTGACAAATTAAAGTTTCTCAGCCTCTTTTGTAGAATATTACCCACAAAATTAAAATTTTATAGATTTGTTAAACATCTTTAAATTATACACAAAATAAAAAGTTTAAATGACTTATTAGTTACAAACTTACCTTCATGAAATTTAAAAGAATATTCATCCAAATATACTTTTTAATGCATTGACACATAATACATAAATTAACAATATATAAAGGTAATATATATATATATATATATATATATATATATACCTTTATAATTTTAAATAGGTTGGGAAATTAGAAAATGAAATGAAAAGGGTGATATCGGTTAACGTGCAAATTATAGAAAAAGAATAGAAAAAACATATTGTATAAATATATAGTAAATGAAACTAAAACAAAATTTATAAATGAAACACACTACCAAGATATGCTCTTAACCACTAAAGCAAAGAACAAAATGAATGTAATGCATAAAATAAAACATAATAAGGAGTAACTCATGTGAGTGATCTCAACAGATACATCAACACTTTAAACTTCTAATCTAATCGAATTTGAATTCTATACTTGAAAGTTGAACTAAGTGCTGTAATTTGTTCCAATCTGCAATTTCTATGTAACTTACTCTTCTAATTTTTAGTAAGAAAATTCTTTAAAATAAACGTAAACATAACAAAACTGTCATAAAATACGTACTTTTAAAAAGAAATTAGAAATTTAAATTTCTTACTTGGCTAAAAAAAAAAACTCAAAACTAAAATTGGAACTCTTTTCAAATATCTCAAAATTTATTAATTTTAATAAAAACCAAGTTTGACACCAAATCAATTAATTAAGCTCAGTAATGTTCAAGGTCAATAACCATTGAATAAATTTTCTAAGACTTACAAAGTCAAAATTCAACAAAAATTCAGAGTATAATTACTGTGTTTTTCTCCTAAGTGTGTCATCAATTCTTATAAAATTTTCTTACTAAAGATATGTTTCATGTATATATATATATATATATATGGAACACATATGAAAGTTTTGTTTAAAACCTATTTTCAGTTCTAAGTAATAAAAAACCATCGTGGATTGACTTAGTGGTAAATTGAAAGCATAACTATTATCTTATGATATTTTTTGTTAAAAAAAAAAAAAAATGTCATGAGAATGAGACATACAGAGTTAGGTGAAATCTTGCATCCAAGTATTTCTTTTATCTAAATATCATGGGTGTAAAACTTAGTTTTAAAAAAAAAAAAATTAAACTTTTGAACAATTATATACACTCATATTTGAGCTAAGAGCATAACAAAGCCATACTAGTTAAGGTATATATTATTGGAACCCATCAAATATGTTTAAACTAAAAAAACAAAAGTTTGAAGTAAGGGTAGGTTAGAGAGATTAAATTGAGTCAAACTTGCATTAAAAAACTTACTAAAAGATAATTAAAACAAACAAAAAATCGATTTGAACCCCGAAAAGGGCCTCTAGACTAATATTTGGATAGTTTTGGTGGTGAGAGAAGGCATTGTTTTGGATTTCACGTGAGGGGAAAACATTGATGAATAGTTTTTAGTGGTAAAAAGAAAGGAGGAGGGCATGCATTGGTTGTAAATATAAATAGAAGAATGATGGATAATAAGTTAGTTGGAATGGAGGCAGAGCTGTGAGAGCCACAACTTTGATTAAGAACAAGAAGAGAAGTGCAGCATAAGGAATGGGGAGGAGCCCTTGCTGTGACGGAAGTGCCCTCAAAAAGGGCCCTTGGTCCCCTGAAGAAGACCAAAAGCTGATCACACATATCCAAAACCATGGCCAAGGCAACTGGAGATCCCTTCCCAAACTCGCCGGTATGTGCCTTCTTTTATATATATATATATATATATATATGCACTAAGTTTCACTCTAATAATTTTTCAATATTCATTTGTTACAAAGATTTCTCTCATACATCAAGCATGCTAACTACATAATATACCACCAATGAAGTATTGTTCTAGTCCTTTAAACAACATTTTCTCCTTTTAAGTTTAACTTTGGACATGGGAGCGTTGTGATTTGTAGGAATAAATAGATGTGGGAAGAGTTGCAGATTAAGATGAATAAACTACCTTAGGCCAGATATAAAGAGGGGTAAATTCACTCAGAGAAGAAGAGGAAATCATCCTCAATCTCCATTCCATTCTTGGGAATGAGTAAGAGTTATATATTATTTATGATTAATTAATTGTTCAAGATCTCACATTAAAAAAGAGATATCTCACACTTTATCTATAAATAATATGTGTTACTTGTCTCATTGCAATTATGAATCTAAAGAAGCTAAGCTTAAAGTCGTTGCCAATATTAATTTATTATTTAATATTTTATTGATGGATAATTTGATACCTTGTTGTGCAAGGTTGTTTTGTGTTGTTAAATTAATGAAGGTGGTCGGCAATTGCAAGACAACTACCTGGACAGACGGACAATGAACTAAAGAATTTTTGGAACACCCACGTGAAGAGAAAACTAATTGAGATAGGTTTTGATCCAATGACCCACCATACTCAAACTAACATATCTTGGAGTTTATAAATGCACACATCATAGGCTTGGCTACTCTTAAACAACTCATGAATAACCCCTTATGGGAAGAACACCCACAAATCCTTCAATACCTTGATCAATATCATCTCCTTCAACCACCTTCCTTAACCAACATTATTAATAGTATTAACCCTACTGAAATTGAAATCATGAGTTTATTCAACTCTCTCTCTTCTCCTCTCTTTCAAAACCAAATGATCATGACTCAAAATTATAATAACGATAATAACAATAATCCTCTCCAATCACTCGGTACTGACTCAGTGGGTCTCTCTCTTTCCCATTGGCCAAGCTTGGAAATAATTCCAAATAATACAAATATTTACGAAACGACGCCGTTCAATGTGAAGGAAATGTGTGTCGTCCAAAATAATGAGGTTTGTGATACTAATAATTCTCCATGGCAACTGCCTTCTTCTTCCACCGCCGCATCCCCACCGCACCGGAATATTAATCATGACGGGCCTTCTTCAAACACTAATAATTGTGGAGATGCATGTAGTAATTCAAGCTTTGTGGGATCATCTGCCTGCATTTGGCCAGACCACCTCCTCCTTGAACACTCTTTCCTTCATAATACTCCACTACCTCCTCCTTGGCTTTAGATCTTATATATGTACCACACTAATATAATTTTCTCTGAGGAAAAATAATTTAAGGTCATCACCAAATTGCAGATTTGAATTTGAGCTTCTTGTATTACATATGTTTTTTTTCTTTCTTTTTTTATCTATGAGTTAGTCCATTTGAACAAAATTCGAAATTATTTTAACATGACAACTTGAACATAAACATCTATATTTATGTGCATTTTTTTTAGTTGTCCAATCATAGTAACTCTAAAGTTAACCATGTTTGACTTGGAACAATCTTCCTCTTAATATTTCTTTATAAATTTCTTTTATGATAATTGTTTGTTTGTTTTTTTTTTTTTTTTT
>QLSR01000272.1:951271-1062435 GCA_031780015.1 Citrullus colocynthis
AGAGGAGTCACAAGCTTTTGTAACATAATACAGTTCATTTCAAAAAAGAAAAAAGAAAAAATCAACATTCAAACGTTTATTCTATAACTATAGAAAAATCAATTAAATTTATAACTAATTTTATTAGATATATTAGCAAAACTATTCGTAATCCAAATGATTATATTCTAACATTTCACATTCTTGTTATTTGTCAAGTTTATCCATATATTTAAATTATTAGTGTCAATGTGATTTTATATCTTTTATTTTAAAATTTTATTTAAGTATTATGATTATGTAGCTCTTAGAAACTGATTATTGACTATAATTATAGGTAAAATCATAAATTTTATGAATGTATTTAAAAACTTGAGATTCAGTAGGTTGAACACTTCTGCATTCTTGCTCTTAGTATTCTAGCAATTCTGATTGGATTTTGCAATTTTAAATATAGAGGATGAATGATACTCGTCCCAAAAATTCCTAAATCATGATTCAAATTTGAAGAGCTTACGGTTTTAGGAGGAAAGCCGGTTTAGTGGTATATGCTCGAAGTAAAAATAAAAGAGAAAATTATTCACTCCCATTCTTTAAATAAATGCTAGTCATGATTTTCAATAAAAAAAAAAAAAAAGTAATAATAATGATGAAAATAAAAATTTGTATGCAGCCTGTGCTCAATAAAAATTTATCACCTGATTTTTTTATTAAAAAGATAATCTTTTTTCTACTTGGTATAAAAAGCGTTAGTATGGAAATTAGGTGTGGGACCAAATCATTCCTCTCTCCAATCAAGTTTCTTTGGATGTTTGTTTCTTTTTTTTTTTTTTTTAATTTTTATCGCCAATTTTTCCTTCAAATAAGGGGTTGGTGGGCTTTGTAAGCCAACCAAAGCTAAGCCAAGGCCCATTCACTCCCCAAACAGGCCCAGAGAGAGAGGGAGAGAATAGAAGTTAGGAATGTATGGAATTGAATTTGGAGGCAAATTAAAACATCGTTTTACTTGAAACTTGTGGATGAAGATTTCAGATTAGGTAAGCTAATTTTAACCATGCAAAATGAAATCTAAAAACTTGGTTTCTGTGTTTTTCCTTTAATTCATGAATTTTCTTATCAATGTTTTACCAGCTACAGAACAATAAACAAAAACAAAAAGAGTGAGAAGATAGAGATTTCTAGGCAAAGGATAAAGGTTAGAGGAGAAGATAAAGAAGACCTTAGTACCATATTAAATTTACTTTCATCCGTTGAATCAATCAAATTAACAAAAACGTATTACTACAAGGATTGATTGTTGGTTCACAGTTGGTTTAGTAACGTGGTCGTAATTCTTGACATTGTGCAAATTGTGCAAATGTTAAGTTTTTTACATAAAAGAAGGTGTTTGCTAGAGGGGAGGGAAATGAAATGGCTGTCACACCCTTATGAGGAAGTGCAAAGTTTTTACATAAAAGAATGTGTTTATTTGAGGGGTATAATATTTATTTTAGTTTCCTTTCAAACTTAATATGTTCTTTTTTCCTTAATTTAACCCTATATGAAATTTAGGTTGGTTTCGATTAATTTAAAAAATAAATACTTTTTAAAAATTTATTTTTATTTAAACACTTTTTATAAGAATTGATTAAAATAAAAACATTAATGTCCTTCAAAATCTATTTTGAGTTTTTGTCAAAAATTTGTATTTCTTTTAAAATGACTTATTTTTTAAATTAAACACTTGAAAATGTATTCCAAACACACCCTTAAACTTGAAACTTTTGGTTGAATATTTGTACTAAAAAACTAATTGGATTATTACTTGAAGTTCACTCCTGTATGAACTTTTTATTTTATAGATTGAAATCTCAAATCTTCACTTTAGTAAATTTTTTTTAAAAAAATGATTGTTTTCAAATATTGTAAAATGAGTCAAACTATTTATAAATATATAAAAGATTTCACTATCAATCGCAGTCTATCACTGATGTGCAGTAAAATTCTTTTTACATTTGTAAATAATTTGATACTTTTTTAATAATAATTTTCTTTAAATTAAATTAATAATAACTTATGTGTCAAATAACATCACATATTAAAATATGTCACTTCGATGTTACGTTAATAATGTATGATAAAAACTAAAATGAAAACATAATTAAGACATTAATGTTAAAATTTAAGAAGTAAAACAGAACAAACTACATTTCTTAAATTTATAATTATATACGCACATATATATTAATTAGAATTTATAATAACTTGTTATAAAGTCAAATTAATACGAATGTCATATAATAATAAATGATTAAAAATATAATGTCAAATTTCACAGAGTTTCAGCGTGGTGATGTCATTTCCGAGGGCAGTTGTTGGGTTAGAACAAATGAATCTAGAAGAAGGAAAAAAAAAAAAAAAATGCTAATTTTTCTATTCATCACTTTGATTAAAAAATAGTGATTATGTTTTTAAAGTAATGGAAGATTGCTTCTCCATCACTACAATGATGATTTGTATTCCTAATCCCATTTTGTGTTGGGCATAACGGTTGAGAAAAACTTCACTCTCTTTTGCTAACAAAACTGAGGTGTAAAAAGGAAGCTCTTTTCATCTCCCTCTCTCATTTAATTTCAAACATTTTACTCACTCAATTTTAAATTTTTCTTTATTATACCTAATTTACGTTTCATTTTAATGACCTTTTGTAACAATTTCATTCATTATGGTTAAGTTTACTACTGATTTAGTGGAATAAATTTAACCTATCTCAACTATTCAAAGGGATTTATTTTCTTTTTTTTAAAATGTTTGAATTTCAAATTTCTCACCTATTTGTTGAAATCTATAAATTTTTAGTAAATTTGACCAACTATGTATTATAATTTACAAAAAGTCAAAAGGTTTAAACTATGCCATTTGGCACCAATAATGCTAACATGTGGGATCGTTTATGGAAACAAATCAGAAGAAAAAACATGGCCCTTGATAACGATTTCTTTTTTAATTTTATATTAATTCTCTCAATTTCTTTATTGTTTCTTAATTATCATTAATAAATACTTGAATTCTTAGAGTGAATTCTAAAAACAAAAATAAGTTTTCAAAATCTTGAATACATAAGTAGAAAGTAGATAATGTACAAAACATACAAACATGTATGGGCAAAACGTACAAACACCTACCTAGGATTTAATATCATACGGGTTTTCTTGACACCCAAATGTTGTAGGGTCAAGTAGGTTGTCCCTTGAGATTAGTCGAAGTGCGTGTAAACTGTTCCGAACACTCACGGATATCAAAAAAAAAAAAAACATGTATGGGCAAAACTAGAGTATTTGTAAGCTTAATTCAAAAACAAAAAAATCAATGGACAAGAAACCCTACTTCAACAAGCTTAATTCAAAACTAGAGCATTTGTTAGGGTTGTATCATCTTAGTTTCGACCCTCTATTCAAATTTTACTAATGCACGAACTAGTTTAGTAGAAAACAAAACATAGAAATCTTTGTAATTTAGTAAATCAACAATACCAAGTTTGGCATAAATTTAAGTTTCATTAATGCACAAATTAACCATTGAATAACCTTTCCAAAACTCACAAAATGTAACAAAAATTTGATTGTGGTGTCATTTTTCTTTGACGTCATATCAATTTGTAGCATTCTACATGATTTATAATTCATTGAAAGTACATAAGATTTTTTTTTTTTTTTTCAAAGGATATTTTTCCAAATGAAAACTTATCAAATGGTAAAAATGGCAATACTTTTTCAAGTTTAAGGTATTTTGGATTTGCAATACTTGTCTAAATAGTCTAGGTGTAATATTTGGTGTGAAATTGGAAGTTCTAGACTAAAAATTGTTGCAACCTTATAGCAGCAACGTTATAATGCATTTGGCTCAAAAGAAACAGAATTTTTCAAAATGTCGAAAAGTTACCTAATAATTTATGGGTTGGCGGCCCTATATGGAGCATCAAATCTACACTTTTTATAATTATGATGCCTCTATTTTAGTTTTAAATTGAACACTTTTCTCTAGTTTTGTTTTATGAGCTCTTCTCTGACTTGCTATATTGTACACATTGATATTTCTCCTTGATTTTTTTGAATGAATCACTTCTAGATCCGGGGTATAGTGAGAGTGCTGTTGATGTGCACTTCCTAATCCCTCCTTCCTTTAGTATATTTGTAAAAAAAAAAAAAAAGTTTTGTTTTCTAAATTAAACACTATTCTCATTTTATATTTCATTTGTTAACATAGATCAGGGTTTAACATATTTATATTTAATTAGTACAGCTAGAGTGCATTATTATTATTATTATTATTATTATTATTATTATTATTATTATTATTATTATTTTAGGGTTGTTGGACTAAAAACATTTGAATAATATATTTTTATAGAGCTGAAAATTTGGTGTTTGTTGGTTTTGTAGAATCGGGTCTTTGTAGGGAAGTATTAATACAATTGCTTCTTTCATATTTGCTTTTGATCAGCAGCCCTAGCTAGTCCAATTGACTGTCATTGTGATTTTTTATTTTTGTTTTCTTTAAGAATGTAATACTTTATTTTCTAGGTGAGAAACATACAAAATTGAGTTACATACAAACATTTCAATTTAGAGCAAACTAGTAGGTAGATTAATAAAATTAGGAGTTGTTTTCAAGCATAGGAAAATGAATCAAAATATTTACAAATATAGCAAAATTTCATTGTCTATCTGCGACATATCGAAATAGATCGCAATAGGCTATTATTTGTGTCTATATGTGTCATGATAAACTCACAGATTTGTTAATATTTTCAGCAGTTTGCCATTTAAAATAATTTCTCTAAAATTAAATAAAAACTTGTTTTAATTAAATTATTAAGAATTTCAAATCAAAATCAACGACGATGGCTATGTTTTTATTCCCTTAATCATTGACCTAATACAAGAAGTATAGACTTGTGTCATATAGTGTTTATGTCTCCCACTTGGTTGATCACAATAATGTTCTAAAGATCCCATTAAAAAATGTTCGGAAGATGTTTTTCCTCTCCTAAAAACTCATTTCAGAAATTTAAAATTAATTAATATTTGTTTTCAAATAAATTCTTAAATTAAAATACTTCAAGGGCATTTGAAAATATTTATTCAACTCGTTAGTGTGGTAATTTCAATCTTTATAGAATAAACTAAAGAAAATTTGTAATAGGTAGTAATTTAAGAATATAATTTTACAATCATATTTTCGACAATAAAAAAAAATTGAAATTCTTATCTAAAAAATTATAAATTTTAAAATTAAGTCCATACACAAAAGAAAAAAGAAAAGAAAAAAGAAAAAAGAAAAGAAAAAAAACTATAATATTATTTGAAAAAATTAATAATCAAAATAACATGTAAAAGCTACTTTGATTTAACCTTCCTAACACGAAACCGAAAAAAAAAATAGGGAAGAAATCAAAAGTTAAATATTGAATTAAAATATTTGTAAATGGGGATATTTAATGAGTATATAAAATAAAATTATTGAAAATGGACATGGGAATATATATTATAAATAAGGGTTTTGCATGGAAATGGAAAGGTAAAAATGGAACACGTGGATGGAGAGACTAAACAAAGTCCAAATTTAGATGTATTGGGTAGAAACTTATTCCACCAAGCAAATCAGTTGTTTAGCTGACTCTTAGACTTTCCTCTCTCTTTCTCTTTACTGTTTAACTCTACACTGCTCAGCTGACATGACCAACTTCTTTATTTATTTTTTTTTTTAATTAACACATATAATTAAATATGTTGCATTTTCATGGTCCACCCCGACAAGAAACCATACTTCAACAAGCAACCTGTCTCTCATCTTAAATATTAACTCTATACGAGGAAAAAAGCAACTTATGTTTTTTTTTTTCCCCCTTAATTCACTGTTTTAATATAAACTTTTGAAACGTTTTATAAAGTTTATGCGCCTTTTATAATTTTGAGATTATATATTATAAGCTTCATCATCTTTCACCCTAGCATCTCTTCATTATCTCCATTAACAAGTATCTAAAATTTGAGAAGCTAATTGGTTTTAATTTCTTTCAAAGGTAAACCCCATGCCGACAAGAAAATGAGGTCATAGAGTTAAGACTCCGAGCTAAAATATATAATTAAATTCTAATTTCTAACTTTGAATATATGTTTTAATTGTTGAGTTATATTTTATATTATGTTTTGATAATTTTATCTTAACTGGTATGCTAATTTAGGAACGTAAAGAATTTCAAATGTTGAATTTTGGTGAACGATATGAATTAGTTTAAGTTAAATATTCATTGAAAAGATAGATTAAAGAAGGTGTGAATTGAGAGGATTTGAGGGTCTAGGCCATATTCTATATAGATCCGTGGACAGAGAAGAAAAGGACGAAAGGATCAACAAATGCCATTGACGGAAGGATTTATTCACACTTGGTCTTTTAATTACAAATCTATACGTCTTTACTTTAGGTTATCAAAATAGATATGCAAATTAACTTTAGATTGTTTGCTTCACCAACTTCTTCTCTAACCATCACCCTCCCTTAATCGTCAAAAACTGTCAACATCACTTTCAAATAATATATTAAAATTTGTTAAATATACTCTAATCTATTATACTGAGTTTCTGGTACGAAAAAAAATATTGGATTCTTGTACTTTTGTTTTCAATTCCATAAGTGAAGTAATGTGGTCTAATCTTCTTTCTGAGTTTGATATTTTATTGCACAGGTGAGAAACATACATGAAAGCTAAGGAGAAATAATGTTCTTCCACATCTAAGTTTTGCTTCTGTATTTGCTTTGAAAGATGCAGTTGTTCCTTTCCATCTAGAGATTCAAGATGATATTGGGTATGAAAGCAAGATGTGGTCCAGACTTTTTCCGAATGTTTTTTTTCTTTTCTTTTTTTTTTTTTCTTTTTTTTTTTCCCGGATAAAATACACCAATTTGGATTGGTGACAAAACCTAGGCATCTATGTGGAACACTGGTCCATACTGTTGATGCTTCGATAGAGAATAGACCAAATGAAAAGCTTCAATTTCTTTTTCTACAAGATAGATACTTCATTAAGAGATCAGTACGTGAGAAATATACAACAAAAAGATTATATATATATAAATATATAGCAATAGAGGAAGAGCCATAGTTTGGAAAAAGTTTTGATCTGTATGATCAAAGACCAGAGAGAATTGAATTTCATATCAAGAACAACAAATTTCCACAATGAGACATTGGGCCCTGAATGTACCCTAATCTAAATCATGTTAACGGGATAGTTGCAAATATAACAATTAGGCCAAAAGTATTAGTAAATATAACACAATATAAAAGAATTTGTAAATATAGTAAAATTTAGGTTTAACTTTCGTAGTCTATTAGTAATAGATTACATCGCTAATAGAAGTCTATCGTTACTAACTGTAGTTTATTACTTATAGATTTTGCACTGTATCTATAAACTTTTTATATGTTATTATACACTTAATTATTAGCCTTAAAGTACTATCCATTGTAATTATTCTAAATTATTATAAATCATGAACAAAAAATTACCTATGTTAGCAAACCATTGTTAGACTTTGTTTTAGTTCAACTATAAATATAGGGGAGTAAAAATTCAAACATTTGACTTTATATTATCTTAGCAATCAAGCCTTTAGAGAGTGCTTGGTTAGATCTAGTTATTAAATGTTTTAAGAATAACTTTTTTAACTATATACTAAAAAAATTTGAAGAAATGGTCCCTTCTTCCATAGGCAAAGCAAGCTAGTTGCACCCAATTATATCAAGAATTAATTAACGTAATAATTAACAGGTATGGCGCTAAACTTTAATTTCCTCCAATTCAAGTGTTTTGAGAGAGAAATATAGTTAAAGAATATTCTAGAGAGGGTTGACCTGGATCACTGGTAATATAAATTACTTGTCGCTGAATTGGTTATTGATTTTTAAATTCAAAGCAACAGGTTAGCTAGCTCTTTAATTTTCTGCGCAAAGCAATAAGCAACCACGTTTAATTTAATCCACACCAACAAAACCGTAAGAAAAAAAGTAATTGTTAATTTACTACAGCATATTTATGGCAGTTCTGATCTACAAAAGCTGGTACATATAATATATTCTATTTTTGCATATTTTCTTCTCGTTTTTACCTTCATTGAACTTTCCATACTTACAAGAAACTACAAATTCAAAGTTTTAATGACAAGGAGACCAATATTTCACAATATGCTTAGCTACTTTATTAGACTTTCGGAACTCGAGATACGAGACCAAACAACTATAGATTAAAATATGCATAAGTATCAATTTTCTTCTCAAAATCGTAATATTAACTTCGTTTTTATCGTCAACACATAATTATTAGGTACTTCAAATTAATTATTTAATCTTCCTTTTTTAGATTTTTTTCCCCTCTAAACTATGCCCATATGCCCAAATTTTAGTGGGAGTCTGTTTAATATAAGCTTGAAAAAGAAAAAAAAAAAAAATCGTAAGTTGGGCCGTGGAGAGATATTATTATTGACGTAAAGTTTTAAAGTGCAAAAGTTTTGGTATAGCCATGCAAACGAGGTGACGACGATGACTGGCCCCCTCTCGTTTGCGTGCATGGGAATGCCTCCACTTCCACCAATCATGACGTGCCATCTGTCGCACAGATGCTGACTTCCACTCACTAAATCAATTGAGAAAACCCCAAAATAGCCTCAAGAGCTTTGAACAGTATAGTTAAGAGACAAAGGGGGCAATATTGAGATTTCAGATGAGAGAGAAAACAACGGAATAGTTTTTAGTAGCGAATGGGGAAGTAGCACGTCAGCCGCCATCCATGTGGACGGAGAAATGAATACGAGAAAACAAGAAAGATTGCATTGTGTATAAATAGAAAGCCTGTGGTTAATAGGTTGGAATGGAGGAGGCAAGCTCAGCCATAAAACTTTAATTAAGAAGAACAGAGCGAAGCATATATTAGGAAATGGGAAGAAGCCCTTGTTGTGACGAAAGTGGCCTAAAAAAAGGCCCATGGACCCCTGAAGAAGACCAAAAGCTCATCAAACATATAAAAAATCATGGCCATGGTAGCTGGAGAGCCCTTCCCAAACTCGCCGGTATGTCCTTATTCTTTCTTTCGAATAACATCCTATCGTTAAAGAAAATTTCTGTCTCATACATCTGATGGAATTTGTAGGGCTAAATAGATGTGGGAAGAGCTGTAGATTGAGGTGGACAAACTACTTGAGACCAGATATAAAGAGGGGAAAATTTTCTCAAGAAGAAGAGCAAACTATTCTCAATCTCCATTCTGTCCTTGGAAACAAGTAAAATTATATGTTTCTACAAACTAATTGTACTTTTACATATCTATGTATATAATTGTAATTATGATTTTTGATTTGTGTTATTGAATTAACGAAGGTGGTCAGCGATTGCAAGCCATCTACCAGGACGAACAGACAATGAAATCAAGAATTTTTGGAATACCCACCTGAAGAAAAAGCTAATTCAGATGGGTTTTGATCCAATGACTCACCGTCCTCGAACTGACATATTTTCAAGTTTGCCACACATCATAGCCTTGGCTAGTCTTAAAGAGCTAATGGAGAATCCTTCATGGGAAGAACAAGCATTGAGATTACAAGCAGAAGCTCTTCAAATGGCTAAGTGTCAATACCTTCAATTTCTCCTTCAACCACCTTCCTTAACCAATATTAATCATAATAATAATCCAACTGAAATTGAAATTATGAATTTAATCAACTCTCTTTCTTCACCTCTCTTTGAAAACCAAATGATGACTCAAAATAATAGTAGTAATAATAATAATCCTCTCCAACCACTTGGTACTGACTCAGTGGGTCTCCTCTTTTCCCATTTGCCAAGCTTGGAAGTAGTTCCAAATAATACAAGTACTTACGAAACGGCGCCGTTCATTTCCAAGGAAATGTTCTCACAAAATAATGAAGTTTGTGATCCTAATAATTCTCTGTGGCAACTGCCTTCTTCTTCCACAGCCCCATCCCCACCGTCCGTCGCTCCGCCGATGAATATTATTCATGACGGACCTTCTTCAAACAGCAATAACTATGGAGACGCATGTAGCAGTTCAAGCTTTGGCGGATCCTCTGCTTCCATTTGGCCGGACCACCTCCTCCTGGAAGACGCTTTGTTTCATGATATTCCTTCGCTTTAAAATGTTTTTTGAAAATAATAATAATAATAATAATAATAATCTTTAATGTCTTTTTTTTTTCTTTTTGGAACTATCTTGGTGCGTATATTTTAGATTACACAACACCTGAGGATTTATTTTACTTGCAGTTGCATATATACATATATATATATGCAGCCTATGTGTTCATATTATGTATAATTTTGTTTTTCTCTGTGGAAAAGAATTTCAGTTTATCAAATTGCAGAGCTCCTTGTTTCTCTGATTAAGAAAAATATTCTTATTATTTTTGTTATCATCTAGAATTTACTTTCTTTTTCGTTCTTTGTCTCTTAGTTTGAAAGTCCCATTAATCAGTATTTAATCCATACTAATCATTCACCAAACTTAACCTGCAGCAGCTGACCTACTCTTTAAATTTATAAAATGTTAAATTACTTCTTTTATTTTTATTTTTATTTTTATTTTTTAATATTTGCGAGTGTCTAATTAGACTAACTAGACTTGTTATGCACACATCACTGTCTACAACATTGCTGCGCTATGTCGTAGTAAAATATTAAATCTTTAGTGGGAGATCTTATCGCTTTAGACTATGTTTCTCCTTTATTATTTATTTTAGTCTTTATACCCTCCAAGCAAAATCTATAATAGTTTTCTTTTTAATTTCATTCCTATATATTATAATTTCAAAGTTTTTAGAAAGGTACGTTGATGATTTTTTTCAAATAAAAACATATAATAAGTTATAAAATCTATAATATTATCTTGTTTAATAAATTTTTGTATACTCACTCCTAGAAAAACTAAGTTTTACGTGGGTCGTATATAATTATTATTTAACTTTAGCCTAAAATTCTTGGTAATTTTATTTTTTGTCCTATTATATTGAAGAGGATGTTTTGTATCACTTATATATATTCCATAATTATGAATATTTTTTTCATCCAATGAATATGGGACTTTGGTGGAAGAAAAAAGATGTGAGCAGCATGATAAACTTGGTTGGTTTTTCCGGGGGAGTGAGTGAGCTTTTTGACAAAGAAATGCACAGAGCCAGTTATATTGGAGAGACGTTGAGAAGGATAGAGGAACTCCAATTCCACCCTCGTATTATATTCTAATTAATTCTTGGTTGAAAATTCTCGAGAGCCTTTTTTAAATTAATAAAAGATGATTAGTATAATATTGGTCGGAAGTTTAGTTTGGAGAGAGTTGACCAATGCATTTAATTTCTAAGCCCTGACGTAACAAGGATTTGCAATCATAAAGAGGGACCCCATGTAGTAAGGAAACAAGAGAAACTTTTGGAATTTTTTCCTCACATCTCTTTCCACACATTTCTCTAACTCATTTGTTCTACAAAATAGTAGTTTATTAAAGGTTTTACGGATATATCTTCAATTTTTCTGGGTTAATTACGTAAAGTAAATTAAATTCATGCATATTATATTTTAGGGGATACATTCTTTTAAATTTATTAGATAAACATGGACAATATTTAATCGCGAACCAATTAGCAATGAGATGGGGAACTCGTTGTGTATCTTACGCATTGTCTACTCATCTTTTCATTGTAAGATATTCTTCATGTTCTCTCAAGATGATATGTCTTTGGATTCATCATTATTATTGTGTCGAATCTTTCTTTCCCTTTTTTTTTTTCTTTTATGAAATATCCTTTTGAGCTTCATAGGCTCTTATTTCAATTAGAGAAACATAAGGCTTCATCTTAGAATCAATGAACTATGAGATGAAATCAAATGTTTCTCTAATATGGTATTAGAGTCCATGAAACTCAAACGTGTATTTGGTAAAAGAAAATTCAATTCAAGAATGATGAATCTGAAAAAACAACATCGTGAGAGGACATATGTTTGAGGATCTCAGTTAAAAATTCGAATTAATCTCCTCTTATTGTTAATTAATTTTGAGGTAAACATGTAATAAAATTCAAAGTTATTCAAGTGTAATCTAGGAACCAAATACTACTTTTAATTGATGTCACAGTATTCTAAGTATTTAATATTATGGATAATTGAATTGCATTTTATTTAGGTTAAGTTTATTTCATATGTAAAAGTCCATTGGACTTCTCTTAGTCCTTAGTATTTAAATCTCCAATATTCCCCCCACTTTCTAAATTCTCTCAACTCTCTCTCTCTTCTAAAAGTTATTAATTGATTAATTGACTATTCTTTAAATAAGAAAGTGGAGATAAATTTAAAAAGAAGGAAAAGAAAAGAAAAGAAATAATCGGAGTCTTTTTTGTTTTGTTTTTCTTGGTGTGGAGTAAATAATTGGGAACTGAGATAGAGTCAAAGAACATAGAGGTGGCCAGCCTACCATTTGACTTTTATAGTGTTACATATAAATTCCTGAAGAAGAAAACTCGTTTTCCATTAATTTTATCTAAAACAATTTTGCTTTATACCAATTGTTTTCTTTAATGATGTTTTTCCATATAATTGCTGAATTACGTTTGATTTAACTTGAATAACTTTGTCTTTTCGGCTGCTAGCTAGTAGCTAGTCTCTCGAGATTAATGTTTCTAAACATTTTTATATATAGAAAAGTAAATTAATTCTTAAACTTAAACAAAAAAAAAAAAAATAATTAATAACATTATCGAACATGAAGATTCTGTTCACATAATTATAATTCTTATACATACACTTTGTTTTTCAAAATCTTGACTTCCCTTTCCACATATTTTAAAGATTAATTACCATTAATCGTTTTTAAAAAATCTGTCAGTTATTTTAGCTAATTTATTAGCAGGATATACTTACGGTGTATTTGGAATATCTTTTCAAGTATTTAATTTTAAAAATAAGTCATTTTGGGAGAAATAAAAGTGTTTGACAACCATTCAAAATAAAATTTGAAAGTAACAGTATTTTTATTTTAAACAGTTTTAACTTAAATGAAACTAAATTTTTTAAAAATATTTATTTTTTTAAGTTAATTAAAAAAAAAACCCTTAATTTGCACAAATTGATTTAGACTAGAGTTCATCGTAAAGGAGACCCAAAATTTCAATTCTACTTATAGCTACTAACCTTAAATAACTTAGGGGATGTTTGGAGCTCCAACTTGAAATGAGTTGAGTTGACTTGTTTGTGGTATATTAAAATAATTGTGAGCAACAGTTATTTGCTATAAAAGAAAATTATTTACAATTGATATAATAACCATCTCTCCAATGTTTTTAATAATTCTACTGATCACCTGCGATCAATTACAGCGACCATTTTGGTTGCCAATTCTAGTAAAGACCATCTCCGAGCACAATGTCAAAAGACCAACTCTGACAATCACTTCAATGGCCAACTCCAGCGAAGACCACTTCGACCCTCAATTTTGGCGACATCACCCCTCCAATGTTAAGTTCCAACAATTCCCTTCAGCAGCCATTCTGACGATCACCTTTGGTGACCAAATCACATGAAGTGTTTAATAGTCTTCTTTTATAGTATTTTGGCATTAAAAGAAATACTTTGAGTATATATAAATCAAACAAGCATATTTATAAAAATACTTTTGAGACCAACTTTGTGTAACATTTTGAAATATAGGAACCAAATGGATACTAAACCCAAAATCGTGGGACCAAAAAAGCATATCTTTTTCATATATTTTTTTTTTTTTTACGATTTAGTTCTTAAAAAATGATGAAATCAATGAAATTATATAAATCCTCAAACTTATAGATGGTTAAAATTGGGCATCAAAACTGTGGACCGTAGGAAATAACAAATAAAAAATGTAGGGAAACAATTATCTTTCAGATTTTTATCTAGTTTTATGGAAAAGAAAATAAACTCTGATAAAAAAAAATAAAAAAATAAAACAATAAATCATTTTAACAATTATGTAATGAATTAAAAATTTACGAGCCAAAATTCTATGAATTTGCAAGTTTTGAGGCTCAATTTTAATAATTACATAAGTTTGAGTGTCTTAAGAATTTTTATCTCTTAATGAAAAATATATATTTTAATCAGTTAAGCTATGCACAAATTAAGAAATAAGTTCGATTAATTTATATAGTTAACAAAATATAATATTTAAAGTACCATTACTTGTATAATAAAAAATATTAAAAAAAAAAAAACCTAAAATCGAACTAAGATAATTCGCACTCTAAATACAGATTATTTATAACCTAGACCTAAAATAGGTTTTCTATCAAACACATGCTATTATATATAACCTATTCAGGCGTCCTATACAAATTGTTTGGAGTTTATGGTTATGTGGAATTAAGCATTTCAGTACATTAATATATAATAAAATTGTTCATTGATATGGATATTTATTATACCCATCTTCTTCCTTGACTGATTGTAGGGTTAATAATGAGGACAAACGATTATCAATATGATATGTAAAAGTAAAAATGTATGTGAATAATTGTGGCTACTTGGATTATAAAAATATAGATAAATTCATGAGTCCAATCCATTTATTTATTTATTTTTCACACAACATGTGTAGAAAGTTGAATCGTAAAGTCCAAGAATTATATTTTTAATAATCATTTTATATTCTATGACTTTTAGGTATTTTAATTTTCAAATTATATTTTATTCTGACCATTTGGTACAATTATTTCATAACTTGTCGATTTCCTAATTCGAGTGCCCATCAAAATTATTTAGATAACAAAGCTTTTCTATATATCTTATATTATAAGGAAGATATTAAATTTACCTAGCATATATACAATCATAAATATTTATATATTTTGGTTTGGTGGCTTTTATTAATTTTCATACATTGATGATATTTGAAGGAGCTTGAAATATTGTAAATTGTAACCTATCCTGAAAAGCACTATTAAAAAGAGATGAAAACTATAAAAGGAAAGCAATACTAAAGACTCTATGCATCTAGCCAATTCATAGGCATAACATTATTCGGTTCCTTTTGTTTGGAAAAGATCTCCACATTCACTACTTTCTTGGTGCAAAGAATCGAAGTTTTTTTTTTTTTTTTTTTTTTTTTTTTTTTAATAATCATCTTAAATAAAAATTTTAAAAAATAAAATAAAATAAAATCCCTTTTCATATTTTAATGTACACAAAGCTCTAAAAATATACTACATATCAAAACGTTTATATTCCTTTCTCTAGTCAAACTAACCATAGAAAATACCGTACCCCATAAATGATTATAGAATGTTTTTTCTTCCCTCCCACTATTGAGAGCACATACTTAATTTAATGAATTTTTTTTTATTATATTTTTTAAAGAAACTAACCAAAGTGTTTGAATATGGGCCAATGGGAAGTTTGTGGGTAATCATGATTATGTGTATAAGGGTGAGATGATTGTCAATTTAATTCAAACAAACATGTGGATAATGAATAATTTGAAAATTAAATATAATCAATTATAAATTTAAACAAATATATCAATCATTTGGGTTAGATATTAAGTTTAACGTCAAATTAAAAGCTTTTAGAAAACAAGAAGAAAATTAACTTATAATTAAGAAGACAAGTGGGGAGGAGGAAGAACTTGAAGTGCTAGATATCGTTTAAGAGGTATTTTTCATGGACTCCCGATCTCGTTTCCATTTTAATATTAAATAGAAAACAAAATGTTATAATCCAAGTAAAAATGTAAATTTTCTCCAACGACTTATTATATAAAGCCAAAATTTTAAAACCTAATCCACTTCTCTTTCTCATGAAACAATACGATGGGGACTTGCAAATGCTTGGGTAAAACTCCAAAGGGCGCAGCAATTGACTTTTGGCTAAAGTTCCAGTAGACTAAGTATATCATAAATTACAGAATTTTATATTATACACAAAAAATCTCTGTTGATCAATATTATCTAGTTGTCTAAATTATTTATTATTATTTGGATAATTTTCTATAAAAAAGTGAGTTTTTTTTTTTTTCAAATAAATAAAGAGTGAGTCGTGAATTTCAACTTTTAAAAGAGGCTAGTGAAACAATGCCTAAATTAATGTGACAAAAATGATTTTGAAATTTTTAAGAACATGAGAACTAAATTGAAAGTCAAATATTATAATATAAAAACAATATCTATTTAATTCTTTTATAATCTATTAGGACTAAAGAATTTTATATTCATCATTACAAAATTGCTATAATAATATTCAAAATGTCTTCACTAACCTTGTACATTTGGGCATAATCTTAGTAAATAATACGTTAATTATTGACTTGAGAAGTTAAATATTCGAATCTCCCAATCTCACATGTTTTTTTAACTAAGAAAATGTGTTTGAAAAGGAATCAAATACTTGGGTTATCGTTTATGTCCTATTTATTTTATAGGGATAATCGAACACTTCCAAATAAATTTTGTTTTTCTGAAATGGGCCCTTGAGAAAATTGAATAACAATCGGACCTAACAACTTTGGAGCCACTCCACTACGAAAATCCTAGGCTTTGCCCAAGTAAGATCGGCCCAATATAGAACATTTTTCTTTTTCATCTGAATTTAATAATATTAGTAAATGATTACATGCATACATTTTTTTAATCACTTCATAGGTTTTGTAAGTCATAAAAGATATTTAATATCATTGTTTTGATGTATTTTTTTTCTAAGTCTTCATTTTGTACTTTTAAAGAAATTTGACCGTATCCTATATTTCACATAAAAACATGAAGATTTTTAATCTATGTATATATGTAAAATCAAACTTAATTGTATTTTGAAATTAGCTATAGTTTCATTAAGTTTTGTTACTTTAATTAATCGAATATTATAACCTTTCAATAATCTATAATTTTTTTTTAAGAAAAAGATGTCTCAATAGGTGCATTGAATATCTCTGGTGGACATATTTTTAGCACCTCCCTTTTGGTAACCATTTCTTTTTTAGTTCTTTTAGACATTACTTCCATCTCCAAATTTTTTTCCTTTGTTGTCTAGTTTTTGTCAATAGTTTAAAAAAACCAAGCCAAATTTTGAAAACTAAAAAAGTAGTTTTTAAAAACTTGTTTTTGTTTTTGAAATTCAACTAAGAATTCAACCATTGTACTTAAGAAAGATGCAAGTCATTGTAATAAATATGGAGAAAATAGGCTTAATTTCAAGACCTAAAATAAAAAAAGGAAGACCTAAATAATCTATCACCTTATCTTTTGAAAAATTGCAATTCAAATTGTTATAAAAGTTGTTTTTTATAAAGGAGTATTAATAGCCATTTATGTTTGTAATAAAAAAAAAATTATTTTAATTAATTTATTGTGACATTTCAAAAATCTACGTGACATTTACACTTCAAGGCAGTTTGGGAAATTGTTGTTCGTTAATTATAAAGTGGTTTTTACTTTAATTATATTTTAAAATAAACTATTAAATAATCCATTATTAAAATTGATGGTGAAATAGGTATATATTAAAAATGAAGGGTAAATGTGCATGCAAAATTCTTTTCCTTATATTCCTTTTAAATATATAGTAAGATTTTGGAGGGGGATTCGAGCATCTTAGAGTGATTTTAAAATTTTTAAGTTCACTTTTTCATGTTCAAAATTACTCTAGAATACGCTTTATAAATCGAGCAAAATCAATTTAATGCTAAAGTTTACATTATTAAAATGTAGTTTTCTTATCATCTAAATTGATTTTCAATGGTTGAAATGGTTTTAAAACTATAAAAAAAGATTACTAATTTTCAAAGAAAAATCATTTTAAATAACAGAATTGCTTAAAATATTTACAAATATTAGCAAAATATCATAGTCTATCTGCAATAGATCATGATGGACTACTATTTGTGTCTATCTTGCGGTCTATCGCAGATAAACAGTAACATTTTTGTTATATTTGTAAATATCTTTTTTCTTTTTCTATATTTGAAAATAACTCAATTTCAAAATTACTTCCAATATAATCTTGATTGTGCTAATGTCGTATGCCAATTAAATTATGTTTTTATTGGTGGGGTGGTAATATAAAATTTCTAAGAATATTTATAAAAAATATTAAAACTATATATTTGTAAATATACTTTTTAGTGTCACAAAAGTTATTTTGATATAAAATTTTCGTATTAATTGTTTTGTTTATGTAATTGACGATGAATTTATATTTTAATTGAGATATATGACAGTAATCACTCATGAATTGTGTGTCTTTTTAAATTATATTTGAACTTGTTTTCTCTACCTATTGTTTTTAAAATATAGAATTATTCTACTTTGAGGAAAAAACAAAAAAGAAAAAGAAAAAGACTCAGTTTCTAGAATATAATAGAATAAAATATATGCTTTGGTGAAGCCAACCTCTTTTGTAAAATTATATCTATCTTTTTTTAATGAAAAAACTAGCATATAACTTTTCAAATAATGACAACTACATCAGTTTTTTAGAAAAGATGCCAACACGAAAATAAATTAGGAAAAAAGAAAACTTTATTAGAAGTTAATGAAATAAAAGTTTTCAAACCCTAGAGAAACCAGAGAACGACTTTCAAAAATAGCATTGAAATAGTTCAAAGGATTTTCTTTTTTCTTCTTTGGAATTAATCACGTGTCACGTTTAAACATAATATAAAATCTATGACATACGCACTAGTCCAACATATTAATATATGGTGATTTTAACTTTTGACCCTTTAATTACAATTATATTTCTAAATTAGTCGAATTATATTGTGACTGAGATAAAAACGTGTACGTACTATTTATGTATATTTTCTATATTCTTCTCATGTACTTTTGGTTTTAAAATACTTTTATGAAAATAACAATTTGGTCCCTAAATTTTAGTTTGAAACGATTTAGTCCATGTATTTTCAATTTTATGACAATTTAGTCCCTGAATTTTACTATGTAATAATTTAATCTATGTTCTTTCAAATTTCTAACAATTTAGTCCATAACATAAAAAAATCATCAAAATTAGATGTCGATTTTGTTATTTTATGATATGGACTATGTATTTTGTAAAAATATTGAACTTCAATTAGTTTATCGGTTTGTTTATGCAAGAAATTTTATTAAATTTTAACACTAATTTCTACAATAGGGACTAAATCATTACAAACTTTAAAATATAAGGATTAAATTGTTACATATTAAAATTCATGGACTAAATTAATACAAAATTGAAAGTATAGGGACTAAATCGTTTCAAATCAAAGTTTAGGGACTAAATTGTTTCCTTTATGAAAGTTTAGGGACTAAAAATGATTTTTAACCTATACGTTTTAGCTTAACTAACCATTAAATGAGAAATTTTGGATCAATCACAAATTCTCTCGTCATTTCTCAAATTAATGAAGAAATTACAAACCATCAAACTTGTGGCTAATTAAAAGCCGACATATTTTCCAAACTGAAATTTAAGACAAAAAAATTGGCTGATCTCAATGATGTCATGTGTCTTTGTCATGATGGTTGGATCGAATAAACTAGATCTAATGTAGTATTAAGATTCAGACCCAGGTGCAATTGAGCTCAAATACCAAATCAAGCTCAAGATTCAATTAATTGGGCCCAAAGAAGAAGTGCATAGACAAACCAAGTTTAAGTCCACATTGCCACCGAAAACTCTATAAATAAATAAGTTTTTCTGTCTTTGAAGAGTTCATAAATTTAAAACTAAATGATTTAAAGAGACTTCTCTAACTATAAGAAGCCTCCCTAAGCTCTTAAAGATCAAATCACACTTGAAGATTAAAGTTCTTTAAAGATAAAAACATTCTTCTATGTCTTCAACTTAAAAAATATTTATGCACTCCACTTCTTGGGTTAAGCGTATTCATCAGATATTGAGAATTAGATAATCAAATACTATAGACTAAACCACATTTACATAAATTCACATAAACTCAAATTCAACCTCATAAAATACGTTTATTTGAAAATCTAATGCAAAAAAGCTATGAGATTACTTTTTTTATTAATTACATTATTTCTTTTAGTAATTCAAAAACGGAAAAAATCAAAGATTATAATAAATTATGAAAATGAAACAAATGAAAAGAATCTAATTGCAAAAATTACTATACTACCTTACTTTAGGATTGGTTTTTACAATTTGTCCAAATTTCTACTATTACATACCACCCATTTATTTCATAATTTAACGTGTCATTAAATAGTATATTAATTTATTATTTGATAGGCTCCACGGGAAATGGCACAAAGTGAATAGGGGCAAGACGAGGGTCTCGTCCTCTATCTGCTTTTTTGTTATTATCTATGTGTTGTCATTGCTTGCGTAATTCCTAATTCCCACCAACTACGCAGCCAACAAGACGGTGGTCCAACTCCTTCCGCCACCGTTACCCCACCCCTCGCCGTCCACCTCGCCGCCTCTCCTTTTTGCATGCCTTTTCCCATCCCTGTGATTATTTATCTGATTATCTCTCAATTATCTTTTGATTACAGCAAAGTAACATTTTAAATATTTTTAATATCTACCTATTTGGTCTTTATTTTTAATTTTAAAAAATTAAATTTATAAACATTTTTTCCGCACATTGATCTATTTGCTTGTTTTATCCACTGTTGTGAGTGTTTTAACAAAGTTTTTTTTTTTTTTTTTTTAAATTAACTCATTTTTTATTTGAAATTTAGTTGAAAATTCAAGTAAAAATTAACTCATTTTTTATTTAAAATTTAGTTGAAAATTCAAGTCTTAATTAAGAAATATGAAATACATTGTAAAGATGTGCAAGAAACAAGTATAGTTTTCAAAAACTAAATTTACAAGTTTGTATAGTTTAGAAACCTATAACCGATAATTTTGTCTTTTTTATTTTAATTTTTCTTTTAATTCAACAATATTCGAAATAGAGAATTTGAACCTCTAACTTCTCAATTAATAGTACATGTTTTATAATATTTGAATAATGTCATGTTGACATATATATCATCATTATTAAATTTATCAAATACAACAACTTTATAAATAAAGGAAAGGATTAAAGACCTTCAAGGGTGTTTGGATCATCAAAATTACTAGAAATTAATTTGATATGATTGAATTTTTTTGTTTGATATCAAGATTACTAAGAATGTTAAAACTTGTATTTGAGGTCTAGATTTGAGTTTGTTGGATTTATGATGCATCTGTGTTGAATTGTAGGGTGACTATTTTTTTTTTAATTATTATTTTAGACTTTTTGTTTAAAAAAAAAAAGTCTGCTCTCCTTGATCATGTTACTTGATTTTGCGATATTATGTAACTTTCAATTCATTACTCATACCAACCTTTTAATTAAATTAGAAAATGTTAATATCAATTCTAACTTTTATCCTACTAGCTTGCAATATATAATATGTAACGTTACCCTAGGGATTTTTCTAATTGTTTAAAAACATTTATCCTACTTTCTTTTTTTATTAAAAAAAAATAGAGAACCTTGATTTTAATTCTCATTTCTAACTTTTATCCAATGTTGAAATGTTTATGGAAATTAGTGGACTATTTTGTATTGATTTAAATACTCTATCACCATCTATTTTTAATATCTATAAATTTATTACTTAAAATTCATTTGATAACATTTTCATTATTCGTTTCTTTCATGTTTCTTTTTCTATTTTAAAAAGAATTAGAAACATAAACATGTTTGATAACTATTTTTGTTTATTTTTTCAGTGAAATACAATTTATTTCACATAATATAATAATATGTATAACATAGATTAAAACAAACATGAAACTATTATAAAGATTTGTAATATTTAACACAATTTCAACCTAAAAAAAAAATAATAAATAAATAAATTTTATCTTTCAATTGTTGTTTAAAATTGATATGCAATGTGATCTCTCGCTCCAAACAATTTAAGTTAAATGATCTTGATTTTCGTGAGTTAGTCAAAAGCAGACTAACCTGTAAATCTTTCATCAAACTTTGTAATTAAATTTCTAACGATCAATAATTTATTGGACAACATGATACACATATTTGTGTGTCGACTTGTAATTAAACATTTAGAAAAAAAGTCGAACATACCCACATTTATTTAATTCAATAGTAAACTTTTTTTCTTTAAAAATAAACGTGTTTTACCTTAACCAATCATATATATACATAAAATCTAAATTAAACAAGAGAGAGAAATAAAAAAGAGATCGAGGAAATTTATTTTTTCTTTGAAAATTAATGGTTAACATGAGTATCTTATTAATTTATTTAGTTATACCAGAATTAATGGAAAATAATAGAGATTTGAAATTTTACGAATGACTAAAACTTGTTTATGAAAATAAAAAAATTAAAATGATGGAAAAAAGAGAACGAAGTGAGAGATGTATATAAAAAAAGAAAAGAAAAGAAAATTAAAAGGATAATAGAATATTACAAGAAAATAAATAAATAAACAAAAATAGTTAATGGAAGAGAGAGGAAGACTTAAATCCCATCATTTCTTTGACACCCAATTAAATATATTAAAAGATTGAGACAATTATAGTCCATCATAAATGGGCATAGTGGCAGAAAAAAAAAATGTCATGAATTTAATTAGTCAATTACTGTTTTTAAAATTTAATATCCTACAATTTTGTTGACACCTAAATAATATTAGATCATAAAAGAATTAAAATCTAAGCCTATTACAATCTTCAAACATCCTCTTAAATTGGGCCATAAATAATTGATATGATTTGTTGTGGTGAATATTAGTGTAGGCTCAGATTTTCAACTTTCAATTATTATTTATCAGAGGGTAATGGTTGAACAGCAGCAGTAGTAGTAATTATAATAGTTTGTTTTGTCAGATTTTTTAAAGTCTTTTTAAATTGTTACTATTATCATTTAATTTTTTTATTCTAGTGGTGGAGATTCATCATTCCCTTTAACACTTCTTGCTTTCTCGTTGCTCTATATTTTAATGTTACTCTAAGCATTACAACTCCATAATTTTTTTCGTTTATTATTTAACGAACTATATGACAACTCCATAATAATGTTTAGATGTAAAAGTATTTGCATGCATAGCTTATTGTAACAATTAGATATAAATTCAACGATTGTGTCCTTTAAAATGCTGATGTTTGATTTTAAACAAAAATTAATTTAAAGAAAATTTAAAATTATTTAAAATTAATTTTATAAGAATTAGTTGGTAAGTAATTTTTATTGAGTTGATTGATTGAGAATCAATCCTAAAAATGACTATATAGTTAAGTTTCGTCAAAATATTGTTGGTTAGCTATTCTTAAAACCATTTGTTTATTTAAATCCTCGATTAGATAAGGACAAACGTTATCTATCATTAAAGGCTTACTTACTAATAATATACCATTGAAGTATTTTTATTGAAATAAACAATTGGACTAGATGAGACATATGATTCAAACTTTATTTCAACTTAACATTATCAATATATTAATCATGCATATAACAATTTAACAATAAAATAAATGAAAAAATAAATTAAGAAAGATAGATATTTATCACAATTATTTAATTAAATAATAATTTAGTAATTCTAAAATCACTCTGGAAGGGAACATAAAAATTTAAAATAAACTGGAACAAAAAATAAACATGATTTATAAAAATCAATTTCACAAAATCAGTTATCCCTAAATCTCTTTTCATAAAATCATTACTTCAACCATCCCTCCCAAACGTTAGTCTATGTTGTTTAAGATTTTTTTCACAATTCGATATTTTCGAACAAATCATTGTATAAAAAATTGTTAAATTTTCTAAACATAAAACCTAATTCATAAAATTATTGTTATACTAACATATTTGAACATTTGGTCATTATCTCATAAAAAAATGGTTTTGTTGATTGGTAACGTCATATTGCGTGTGTGTCCAAATATATTAAGAATTGAAAACAGTATTTCAATGATTCTTTAATTTTTCCGCTAAAGTTGCGAAGTTTTGTGTGGGATGATTGAAATTGAAAATTTTTAATACATACAATTAAATATATTAAACGATTGAGAAAATTAAATTTAAGAATGGTTAATGGTTTAAAAACCTTGGATATTTAGCCAAATAATAATAATAATAATAATAATAATAATAATAATCTTATTAATAATTAGAATGTTCAACCAAATTGCTAGATAAATGTCAATTAATACTTAGTTGTTTAAAGTAAATTTGGAGCCAATGTTAAGTTTTTTTTAGGCTATAAATAGGTGAATATCCATAATTATCAAACCAAAATCTCCAATCAAGTGAGTTGTAAGAAAATAGAGAGTTTCTTTGGACTATATGGAAAAAAAAGTTTGTAATTCTTATTTTATAGTGTAATTCTTTTATTCTTACTCATGATTTTCACCTTAATCTGTTTAGAGGTTTTTCATTTAAAATTAATGTATCTTATTCTCTCATCTCTTTTTCTTTATTTTTATTATTCTCAATCTATTTTTATTGTGATTTACTGAATTCAAATCTCAATCAAACACAATTAATGTAAAGTATGACTTACCTTAAAAAAAAAAACACCTCAATCACATTTATACTCATGTTAATTCTATAATATTAGTTTTGAAATGATGAAATTGTAGGATGCATGGAAGGAAAAATGGAAAATATGAATGTTTGCACTTCTCAAATTGTCTTAGATTATAAAAATAAATAAATAAAACTAAGATTTTAGGTTTTTTTTTCTTTAATTTGTCTTTAAACTTGTCAAAATTGAATTATTATATATAAGAATAGTTAGTTAAAATTTTGACGCATTTTAAGACTTTCCTTTTTCTTTTCTTAAAAAAATAAAAGTACTTTTAGGAATATAAATCTTAGTTGCTGTAAAATTATATTTTTATTCACTGACTACTTTTTAAAAAATATATGAATATATTTAGTATAGATTTATTAAACATTCCGGCGGCGGCGGAGATGCCACCCGAATACTGAGTTGAATAATTAGCTAAAAAATGTAACATTTGTGAAAAATAATTTTTCTTTTTTTTAATTCTGATAATTATCCATTGAGTTTAATAAGCCAGAATGCAATAGTCGCAAAATGAAGGGATCTAAAAAAGTTTTTAGAGCACAAATCTTAATTCTTTTTTGAAAAACTTTTTTTTCTAAACATTTTTTTACTTTTTCAGCTTTATAGAATTATTTTTTCCTTATTTTTTTCTTGTTCTTTCTTTTCCTTTCTACTACTATTTATGACTATTTTATTATATACTTGCAAGATGTCAATTTAAAGAGTCTAGAAGTAAGATGTGATATTGGGTATGATAAATTTCTTTTAGAGTTGTACAAGCTAAATGGGGTTGACTCAAACCGTCACAACCTTATCCTTAGATATCTAGATAATTTTGGATCTAGAGTTCCTACTAATTATTTGATAAGAAATTATCAATAACTAGCCTTTTTTTTAAAAAATGGGGAGGATGCATGTAAATCCCTTATATGTTTATCAACGAGCCCAAAATTACCCCATGCATATTATGTACAACTGTGGATTGAGAAGTGAGATTAGTAACTAAGACATGATATCTACAGAAAAAAAAAAAAACCCTAAAGTAGCTCTCTGTCTTTTTTTAACTTATCAGGAATGAATGGAAGTTCTCTTTCTTTTTTTCCGTAAAGTTATAGCTTCATGGAAAAAGAAAAAAAGACGGAGAACTTCCTTCCTAGTAAGTTTGAACATATCGGAAATAAATTGAGTTATCTGTCACTTTTTATGTATGACCAACTTTAGGAGAAAATAACAGAGAGGAGATTCCTGGTATGTTCAAACTTAACGGGAATGAGTTGAGCTCTCTGTGACTTTTTCAGTAAAATTATGATGACCAACTTTATGGGAAAAGAGACAGAGAGTTTCAGTCCCGATAAGTTTGAACTCACTAGGAATTAGCTCTTTATGACTTTTCGTATAAAATTCTAATCAACACTTCACGGAAAAAGTCACAAACCCAACATTCTTTTTCATTTTGAAAGTGTAAGCGTCCAATTTCTTAAAAAAAACAACAGACTTATTCATTTGAAGTCCATTACTTAGCATAAATCGTGGTTATTTTTTAGAATGGATTCGACAGAAACCCAAGTTCAAAATAATTGAAGTCTTTCATGCTTTTCTATATTTCTAACAGAAATCACATAAAAAAAACCCCTCCAACATAACATTCTAGTGTAAGTTTTGGAAAAAAAAAAAACCTAAAATGGAATTTAAACAATATTCTAGTGCAAGCATTGGAAAAAAAACCCCTAAAATAGAATTGAAACAAAATAACTTTGTCGAAATCAAAGGTATTCGTGTAGAATCCAACTAATGAAGGGATTTTCAGGGAGTAGAGAATTAATGAGGACAAAAATATTATTTCACATCCTAGGACTTCAAAAAGAGTTAGAGAAAAAAAATTTAAAAAAAGAGTGGATTTGTCATCTAATAACTTTTTTAGATTAAAAATAATAATTTCTCCCGACAAAGCAAAGCTTCGGAGGGCACGTGCGGTGGTTCGACCTGGTTTCAAAACAACTCTGACGAGCACCATTAAATGGGGAAATCGTGCGAACAAAAAGACGAAAAAGTCCGAATTCATCGCCATTGGCACGTTGCAGTCGCCTTTTCCAATTATATCGACGTGATATTAAATAAATAATTAATACCTATTTAAGGTTAATTGGCTAGAAAATGCAAATTAAAAAAAAAAAAAAAAAATGTTTATAAAAGAATTTTTTTATTTTTTTATAATTCTTTTTAAATTTTTTTTTTTTTTTTTTAAAAAAAAAAAAAAAAAATGTTTATAAAAGAATTTTTTTATTTTTTTATAATTCTTTTTAAATTTTTTTTTTTTTTTTTTAAAAAAAAAAAAAAAAAATGTTTATAAAAGAATTTTTTTATTTTTTTATAATTCTTTTTAAATTTTTTTTTTTTTTTTTTAAAAAAAAAAAAAAAAAATGTTTATAAAAGAATTTTTTTATTTTTTTATAATTCTTTTTAAATTTTTTTTTTTTTTTTTTAAAAAAAAAAAAAAAAAAAACATGTTTCGAAAAGAATTGTGGCAGTATTCGAATTATCTAAGTTTTCTTTTTTTTTCTTTAATGAAGAAGATATTTTTTCTTTTCTATAGATTTTGGATCTAATTTTCTTTTGAATTGTAAGATCCAAAATGTTATGGTTTTAAACTTTTAAATTATGAATTTTGATTTTACTTTAGTCTCTATATTTTAAAATGTTATAATTTTTTTTAGACAAGATAGTGAGATATAAATTTTATTTTATTTTAGTCCATAAATTTCAAGATATACAATTTAACTTCAATTTTTCACTCAACAAGCAGGAAAAAGGGATTTGCAGTCCCCGCTTTACCGCTCGGCCATGCCACCAAAACGATACAAAATATTGGATTGACTCTATCTCTTCCATTGATAGTATCTTACAACACACAATATCTAAAACAAAAAACTGCAAAACTTTGCTTTCTTTTTCTATTGAAACAAAAGAATGTGGATTTTGTCAGTTTTTTCATTTTTAGTAGTAATTTCTATGGGTTAATTTGAAATAAATATGATTAATGAAACTATATTTTACATCACTGTTAAAATTACAATTAAAATTTAACTTAGTATATAATTATTTAAAATCAATCAATTAACTTTAATATTAAATATTAAACATGAGTATTTAATGACAAATCGAGATTAAAAGTGTAAATTTTAAATTATAAATAAAAATTAAAATAAAATTCAAATTACTAGGGTAAAATTGTAATATTATAAAGCCTAATAACTAAATTGAAACGAAACTTGGTCAAAATTAAATGACGAAAAATATAACCTTTTAAAACTTAATGACTAAAACGAAATTTAAAGAAAAAATCTAAGGATTAAAAGGCATTTTTCTCCCATATAAAATAGGTGGTCACCACCACTTGTTACACAATCTCGACAGTCTCTTCCACGGCCTCTTCCAGTCTCTCCCAGAGTTCAGCTACTGCTAACTCTTCCATCGATAGCGACCGTAAGCGCAAGCCATTTGGATGTCCAGTTTTCGAAACGGAGATAAATAACCTTCGATAATAACATTACTACAAAAAATATAAAGAAAAAGTGGTTAAAAAAGTGTCAATGGAAAGATTTTTTTTTTTTTTTTCTTAAAGAAAAAAAGTTGAATGTATCTCTTAAAGAACATGCTCTATACAAGATAACAAAGTTGCGTGATTTCTCTAATTCTTCTCAAAACAACCTGTTTCCATTTTTATTTTATAAATTGCATTTTCTATTCAATTAACTCATCTATTTATTATCAAAATTCATTGCTAGATTATAAAAAAAATCTCAAATAAATTTTATTTTTTCATTTAAAAAATATTTCTGTTCCCATTATCTTAACCTTTCCTAATATTTTAAAACTGTACATACAAATCAAATTTTTTAGGAAAAAATCTTTTAGAGTTGTGTTATTTTATAATTTTTAAACTGGCATTTAAGTTGTGTTTGAAATACATTTTCAACTGTTTAATCTAAAAAATAAGTCATTTTAGAAAAAATTAGAGTAGTTGCCACACCTACTAAAAATGAATTTTGAGATGTATTCTAAACAGTTTTTATCAAGAGAATTTAAAGAAAAATGAGTTTTTTGATAAACATTTTTTTCTTAAGTCAATCTAAACGGGCCCTTAATATTCTTAATTATTTCATGGACATTAGTTCGGATTAAGCATAAAACAAAGCCACTTTTCATATGACATTTTTAACCATTTTTTTGAGTTAATTTAAAGAATAATGTACTTTTAAAAAATAATGAGAAAAATAGGGTGGTTTAGAAACTAATGACAAAAATATGGTGGTTTGGAAACATATTTGGGAAATGTGGTGGTGAAATCGTGTACCTGATGCACGATTTGAGTGAACTTACTGATAGGGCAGCTGACGAGGAGGTAAGTTGTGGACTCAGTCCACGACTTCCGTCGAACTTGCGAGAGTGAGAGCGAGAGCAAATTTCCCTTTATACTTGCCGTAAAGATGAGTTCCATCTATTTGAATTAATGGCCTACAGTACTTAAACTCTTCAATTGCATGACCGAATGACCAAAAGACACGACCAAATATAATCTTACCAGGCACATCAGACGGGAGAAAATGCCAATCTACTCGTGTACCAGGATTGTAGTGCACAGCAGCACTCAACCAGTACGGAAGTTCTGAATACGATTTCTCCCAATTGTCGAAGACTGCAACCAAAGCTTTTTCCTTAGCTTCTCCATATTTGACGTCATATCTGTACTATTTTTTAAGTGCTTCTTGTAGTACCGCCACAGGCACACTAGGATCAACTCTAACTAAATTTTGAATTTCAATGCACATGAAATTAGAATCAAGTTGTGAATTATCTTGTGCCAATTCTGTGTATAAACACGTATGATTCTTTCCAAGTTTAGTAATTTCAAACATCCCATCCCATGAATTTTGCGCCGACAAGCATGCAACCTCCACCTACAACCTTCATCCCATTGCTTGCATCGCACATACCAAATATCTTGGTTCAATTCTACCACAGATATTTGTTATTGTTTAGTCCTACAATATTTTTTACTGCCATTTGTAGGTCTTTTTTCGTATCAAATACCATTCCTTTTTGTAGTATACTAGAGTTATATGTACATTTTTTCCTTTCCTCCAAAGTTGATCCTTGTTCACAAACTGAATCAGTAATTCCCATTCTATCTGTGTGAATATCTCCAACTGAACCAACTCATTTTCATTTTCTATATTTCCTTCTTCTCTAAACAATTCATCAATTTTTACATCAATGTCACTATCCCCACAATTTTCAGCTTCAATAATAACTAAATCTTCTGGACGAAACGACATATTTAAATTCGTTTACAACTGGAAAGGTTAAAAAAAAAATTAGTCCAAATCTACTAAAAATTATAAAACTCGTGGACCAGCCCACGAGTTTACTACCCAACATAACTAATTTCCCACCACATTATTTACCAATAATTATTCCTATAACAATAAACGCCGAATAACAATCAACACTAAAAGCTAAATTTTTTAAATTATAAACAAAATAAACTATTTGATAAAAACGTCTACACATAGAAATTTATTCGATTTGGTAAAAACGTCTACATATACAAATTTATTCATGCATGCAAAATAAAACTTACAATCTATGCATATCTATCATATAACCATTGCATATTTATAAGATAATTAGAAAGGAAAATGTATATGCATACGTATATGGCGGCTGCGGGGGAGGTGGGCGGCTGAACGAATATAATGCGTTAGATTTAACAAAGAAAGAGCGATGAGATGGTCGAAAAATCGATATCTATATACATACCTATGTAATAGCGACAATGTCGACAAACGACGGACAATGGACAGCAAAAAACGTGCAAGATGATCGGAGAATGAAGAAACGAAGAGATTTCTGGCGGAGATAGGGGAAATGGGCGGCAACGACGGCAGAGAGAAAGGAGAGAAATGAGGAGTGAAATGAGAGAAAAGAGAATTGTTTGAGAAAAATAGGTGGCCGACGGGAATAAAAAGGAGGGGACTTGTGGACCGGGTCCACAATTACCGAAATCGTGGACCCCGTCCACGAGTTCGGTCAAACCTGCATGCATGCAGCAGGCTAACGGGGTGGCAGCGGGGCAGCGGGCTGGCAGGGTAATCGTGTACCTGGTACATAATTTCAGTGGCAATCGTGGACGGGGTCCACGATTTCGTGAAATCGTGTACCGGATACACGATTCCACAACTCTAATTTTGATATTTGTTTTAAAAAAATTCCATTTTTTTACACTAATATTTTTTAAAGGTTTATAAAAGGTCTCAATATAATATTAAAGCTTTTAAATGAATACGAGTATTTTTTTCAAATAAGTGACAAAAAATTTTAATATTTATAATAAGTCAAAGACAATATTAATTTTTTTTTTAAATGAATATGAACATTTTTTAAGCAAATTAAAAAATTAAAGTTTTTTTTCTTATATAATCTAGTCAAAATTTATTTATTAAATAAATAATACATCTAAGGCATTTTGTTTTTCTTTTTTTACATTATATGAGAGGGAGGAATTTAGCTACTAACCTTAAAATTGTTTTTTGTTTTTACATTTGAGCATACATGCAGAGTTTTAAAATAAATCTTATATCAAATTAGCTAATTTAGAACTAGAAAAGTATTTTAAATTGATTTTGTCAACAACACTTAGAGTGCATTTGAATTTACTTTAGAAGTGTTTAAATTTAGGAGAAAAAATCATTTTGAAAAAAATATGGAGTATTTGATAACTATTAAAAAAATGAGATTAAAAAATAAAATTTTTTTAATTTTTAATTTTTTAAGGAAATTTAAAACTAGATTTTAAGAAAAGAGCTGTCTTAGCAGTTGACCGAAAATATTTCAAAATTTATATGTTATATAAAGTGACTAAAATACCCCTTAAACTAATTTTCTGTCTCTTTTCTCCTAATTTTTACTAGCCGAAAAAACTCTATTTTCACTGAGATGTCTTTGTCTTTGATTTGAGGTTAATTTTTTTTCTCTATATCTTATTCTTCCTCAGGTTAGTTGTTGCTTTGATTTGAGTTTAGATTTTAATTATTCTTTCTCTTCTCTTGTTTGGACTTGCTTTTGGTTGGTTTTCTTATTATTATTATTTAATTGTTTTTTCTTCCTTTTATGGGATTGACTTTGGTTTGTTCTCTAGATTGTTTTATACATATATTGTCCATAAATTGATGGGTGCTACTAAGAAAATTATTGGAAAGTATGGAGATCTTCATTTATGGTGACATTGTGTGGTGAAGGAAAGTATTAAGCATGTTTGGTGTAGGACAAATTCAATATTCAAACATACAGATGTTTACACTATAAACAATTTCTATAAAAAGTGATTAAATTATAAAAAATATTTCAAAAAATGATTTTTCTTTTAACCATCTTGAGTTGGTCTAGTGGTAAAAAAGCGACAGACTCATTGCGTAAGTTGACATAGATACTCACAGATATAAAAAGAAAAAACATCAATTTTTCACTAAATACTCACTTTTAATATTTAGTGCGGAGGTTTACTAATTGTTTTGCAATAATTAAAAAATATAATTAATTAAGTTTCATTATCTTTTCATCATTATAAAAACTTATTTTAAAATTTCCCTTCATAATTAATTTAAATTAATTATTAGACATTAAGGCTAAAGATTGAAGTGAGAATTTAGTGAAAAATTGGGGTTAAAGGTTAAAATATTGAAACCTATGGACCAAATGTAACCACAACTAAATCTCAATGATAAATTTGTAACATATTTAGCTAAAGACGAAACTGAAATCAAACTAAAAACTTAAAAGATCAAATTGAAGTTCCAGCATGATAGCCGATGTGCTCAAAGAAAGAGATCAATATTGTTTCATAATAGATCCGTGATTGGATAACATTTTAAAACTTAATAACCAAATAAAAACTATACTCAAAACTAAGATCAAATTGGATAACATTTTAAAACTTAATAACTAAATAAAAACTATACTAAAAAATGTAATTTTCATGTTAAGGACTTAAAATAATTATTCCGACTTTAGGGAGAATTAAGATTTTTCTAAAATTATCTATTGACCATAAATATAAAGTTAAAATACTGTTTCAATATGTGTACTGCCCAGTTTCTTTTTTATTAACTAAATTTAAGATTTATTGAAGCGGATGCACTAAAATTATAATACCAAAACTTTATTTAAACAAAAAATATAAATAATTTAATGGTGGAAAAATAATATCCACTCCCTGGTTTTCCATTGAGAAGTAAACGAGGCTAATCCGTCTCTGTTGATCTAAAGTTTGGCTCCAATTCCACATGGGACCCAGGCCCATTTTTCAATCAACAACAGCCCGGGTTCATCGATATACGTTCCACCAAAACGACGTCATTTTGAAGCCATTTCCTCTTCCTTTATCTTTGAGCATCCCATAAGTCGAGTGAGTCCAACATTCAAGTCAAATGCTGCTTCAATCCAATTAAATTCACCTCCTTCTTCACATCTCTCCTCACAACATCCTGCCTCTTGCCGTAACACGCCTCTGAATTCCCATGAATCCTCCCACTTTTCCCATGGAATTTTCCGGCGACCCACTTCCGACGACTATCATCGGAAGCGGCGACCCACGGATTCCGTTGCAAAACCTCTCCACCATCCATTCTAGAATGGATGACGTCCAAATCTTCCTATCCGATAACATCGACAGAGAAGTTCGTATCACCAATCAACAGATGGATGCCGTTTCTTCTGAAATCGCCACCGCAATCCAACAGATCATCGTCAACGGCGCCGCTCTTCTAGCCTGCGTCGAAGCGAAAACCCCAACTGCGCCGGATTTGACGGCCTCGACGACTCGAACTCAGCCGAATCCTGTAACAGAGAAATCAATGGTGGAGCTGAAGGTCGAGGGGGTAGATGAGATTACGAGAACCGAATCTGAAGAATTTGACTCGGATTGGGAAATAGCGGAGCTGGATGCGATGGAATTGCTGGCGGAGCACATCCATTTCTGCGAAATCTGCGGGAAAGGGTTCAAGCGCGACGCGAATTTGCGGATGCATATGCGGGCCCATGGAAATCAATTCAAGATCCCAGAGGCGTTGGCCAAGCCGTTGGATGTTGTTGGTGCGGACCACAGGGCGAAACGCACGCGATTCTCGTGCCCTTACGACGGCTGTGTAAGGAACAAAATGCACAAGAAATTTAGGGCACTGAAATCGTTGATTTGCGTCAAGAACCACTTCAAGCGTAGTCACTGCCCTAAGATGTTCTCTTGCAATCGTTGCAACAAGAAGAGTTTCTCTGTAATGGCGGACTTGAAGAGCCACTTGAAGCACTGCGGTGAGTCGAAGTGGCGGTGTTCTTGTGGAACCACCTTCTCCCGTAAGGACAAGTTGTTTGGTCATATGGCGCTGTTCGAAGGCCACATGCCGGCAGTCCCCGACGACGCTTCTGCATCGGCGGCGACGTCGGAGATGGATGAAGATGGAGACAGTAATCAGATTTCGAAGGATGTTAATTTCCCAAACGCCTCCAATGGTTCGTCGGATGATGGATCTTTTGAATCGTTTCTTGATGGGTTTGGTTCGATTGAGAATCACTGTTTGCAAGAGATGCTGGGATTCCCCTACGATTTTGATTCGGAATCAGAGTGGAAATTTTGTGGTTTTTGATGTTTGGGACTTAGTATTTGTCTGTTTAGAGATCTGTATATATGAAATTCTTTGCATAGATTTGGGTACTGTTATCAGTCTGAGCTTAATTCATTTGCCTCTTCATTATTATTGGATTTGTAAAGTCTTATCCGTCTGAATTTGATTCATTTGCCTCTTCGCCCTGTTTCTTATTAGATTTGTCTATACTCAAACTTGATTTTCTTGGAAAATTACTCTGTATCATCAACTTCGATGAACTTCCTAAATCCTAAAGACCATAATCGTTATAATAAATTGAAAACTGATGGAAAATTACAAATGATTTTAGCAAATTGGTATTGGTAATAATCATTGACGCATTAAAATTATTGGGTTGAGATGATCTGGCAATAACTAAGAAGCTCTCTATTTCTCAGCTCAAGTCATTGTTTAAGGAGAAAGAAAAAAGAATTAAATAATTAGGTGCATTCTACAATTTTCTTTTTTTTTTTTTTTTTTATAAAATTTTTATTACATTCAATTGACCAATCATAGTTTGTTTCACATATTCTTTACTTGTTTTTTTATAGAAAAAAATTTAAATCTAGTGCAGTCCAAATTGCATCCAATGAATAGTTGCCATATGTTAAAATTCCTTTTTTCTTTTTTTTTAAAAATGTATTATTTTATTTTTCTCTTCCATGTATAAAAGGAAGATGCATAGGTAAAACGTAATATATAGATAGTATAGTTGAAACAGAAATACTTGAGTGCAATGCGTTTGGGTGCACCCTTATGGCAGTCATCAGTTTTTTAATTTTTGTCTGTTGTATAGTTGAGGTGGGCAAAGAAAAATGGGTGCAAAAAATAGAAAAATGGCTAGAAATGTTTTTCTATATATCCGGTGAGCATTTTAATTGTTGGTGGAGAAAAGAACGCCTACCCAAATGACAGTGGTGCCAAATTTAAGGATTTTTTTTTTTTTTTTTTTTTTTCCTCTTTCCCTTTAAGCCTCTTTTTGAGTACTCTATCTTTAAACCTTTTTATGCATAATTAGGAGTTAAATTTAAGTTCTAGTTTCTTCAAATCGAACTAAAAATTTAATTCAGTGGTAAGATTAAATCAATATCATTTGAAATCGGATTGCATTTCAAATCCAACTAAGAATTTGACCAAGACTTTGTAATTATTTGTGATAGGCCTAAAAACTTTAATGGACTTTCTTTTTCTTTTTCTTTTTCCTTTTTTCCCCTTTATTACTAATCTTAAAGGTGTCACAGGTCAAAAAAAACATTTACTTTTGTGTTCTATTTAGTCATTGCATCTTTAATTTTGTATTACCTATTTTGGTAGTTATTGAATAAAAAAATTAAATTTATGTTCAATAATGCTATGACTTTTCAAGTTTTTGTTTAATAATTTCATAAATTTAAAAAACTATTTAATAGTATGTGACTTGTGATACTCAAAATCGAATTCTATTAAGTTCGTTTAGAATTAGATGAAAACTTGGTGAATTTAAACTTTAAGATCTTAGTGGATTCAACCAGGCACTATTGATAAAAGAGACAAAAAATTATGAGTTAAAAGATCTTTTATACGACTCTTTTAAAGGTTTATCAACTTGTTAGATATAGAATTGAAAGTTTAAGTCTCATTTAATAACTATTGGACTCGCTTGGGTGATGTACTTTACTATAAAATTAAGCTTATAAATATAATTTTACCCATATAGTAAGTCGAGGAAGTATATGTTCATGTTAACGTAAATATATATACAGGTAAAAGGATATTTGTAAAGTAGGTTATTGGAATAAATATATATATATAGAGGTAAAAGGATATTTGTAAAGTAGGTTATTGGAATAAATACCTTAACTAAAAAAACATTTAATTTGGTCGAGGTTATAGAGTTTCACGAGAATCACAAGCAGCAATAACTATCTGCAGCAAGATAGTTTCTAAGTTATCTTCCATTGAACAATTCAATTCAAGACCTAAAAAGGCAAACAAAGAGAGCATCGTTCCTTGCATCAACAACAAAACAGAGCAAATAAAAAACCACCCTGAATCGCCACTTGATTTCACAGAAAAGATAGATTCAAAATCTTCAGAAATCAGATCTTTTTTACAAAACTTGTGATTTTTGTGAAAGCCGTGACAAGCTTAGCTTAAATGACTCGCCCTAAACTAAATATAAAAATGGGCATTCCCGCTGCCCTTCGAAAATAAGTAATCACCAAAATAATTAGCCACAGATCAAGAAAACAAGTATATTGTCGAAATGTCGTCAGTCTCTTTGGAAGCTCTGGCAATGGCCGGAATGGACTCCGGCAAGTGGGGACTAGATATTGAGGAATGGGAAAGCCAAGACTTGCACCACTGCCCTCCGCCGTATCTACTGGCGGAAGGACGAGATGACGATAACGAAGCTGCAGATCAACAACCAAGTCCTACTGATCCACCGTCGCAGACTCGCCGCCCATGACGATGCCAGCTTTAGTTTTACGATAAGTCATTTCCCAGTTTCTTTTTTTTTTTTTTTTTAAAGTAAATCTTGAATACAACGAAGAACCCCATGAAGGAGGTGTACATTTTGAATTTAATATATAAATCAATATCTTAATCTAATTTGTCGTTATTGGTTTCGTTCCCAGACTAGACGACCTTCGCGAAATTTTCGATCTTTTGTTTTCCCACATTCACGGAATCAAATGGGTTTAACGGATATCCATTTAAGATATGTTTTTAATAACTATTTTTAATTCTATGATCAAATGGGTAAAATACTCCCAACAAATACACATTCATATATACGTTGGATTAAAATATTATCTTAGTTTTCAATTTTAGTCAATGTACTTTCAATAAATCTTAAATTTAGTCTCTCAAAATTAATTAAATAATAATAATAATTTTCGTGGAAGAAAATAAAATATGTGAATATGTTTTCCAAATTTATAGCAAAACAACCATTTTTTTTTTTAAAAAACAATAAACTAGCATTGGAGACTAAATTTAAGATTTTTTTTTTTAAATACTAAAATTGGACAAGTATAGATACTAAAATTAAACAAACCTCAAAGTACAAAGAGCAAAATGGTATTTTAACCTATATGTTTTTAATCTTTCTAAATTCCAACTCTATTACAACAAAAGCTCTTTTCTAATATAGTAAAATGAGTTAATTTATTTACAAAGATAGCAAAATGTTATTGTCTAAGACAGTGTTAGGTGATAGTAGTTTCTTCGTGTATATCGTTGATAGACAATAACATATTGTTATATTTGAAAATATTTTCAGCAGTTTATCATTTAAAACAATTACCCTTAGAAAAAGAAGGGTTGAAATATCATTGTGATATGATTGCTTTCAATAAACCTTAAGACTAGTTTATAATTAATTTTTTTAAAAAGCTTTTTATAATTAACTATGAGAATTTTCACTATAAGTTGTGGACATATATTCATATATTGCATTTGAAAAAATAATAATAAACATCAAACAAATAACACAATTACACAGATAACAGGGTTTCAAATCTGTTTCAACCAAATGACAAAACCAAAACGTGAAAGCATCCCACCACTGATTAGAATTTCTCTCGTTCACTGCCCATTGAGCTATACTATCCGCCATCGATTTTTGTGATCATCGAATGGGACGAAATTGCATCTGAATATATACTGTATTTTCTTATATGATGATGATGATGATGATGATAATAATAATAATAATAATAATAATAATAATAATAATAATAGTGAATTTCAATAAAGATTAACTTCCAAAAACTAAATTTGAAATTTATTAAAAGTATCATGATGACATATAAAAAAAATAAAATAGACATTTGAAAGTAATTAAATAAAATCTAAAATACATTAACCAGAACAGTATTCTAACTCAAATAAAACTATACGACAAAAAATATGCCAACTTGATAAATAAATACACTACTTCATGTTTTCAACTATTTTAATTTCCTTAAAACTAAAACATGTCTTACATACATAATATGTTGTAAATAATATAATATTCTAAAATAATGGTTATAAAAACGATATATAATATAAAATATTTTCTAAATTAGTTAGTATTAATAGTTTAATCAAACCAAATATTAGTGAAAAATTATATAAAATGACAAAATTGTTAAAAATCTTTACAAATAATAGCAAATATCACAGTTTATATGTGATAGACTATGATAGATTGCAATAGACTACTATATATATCTATTATGATACTGATAAACACAAATTGTAGTCTATCACAGTCTGTTGCAGATAGATAATGAAATTTTGCTATATTTGTAAATATTTTGGTTCATTTTCTTATATTTGAAAATAGTCAATTAGTGGTTGATAACTACTATTTTTATTATTATTAAAATATATTATCAAATACATCTTGAACCAGATTTTTTAAACTAATTATTAATTTTTAAGAGCATATATATTTCTAAATGATTTTGAAACGACTCAAATTATTTTTTTCAAGTTCAAAATAATTTGGAAGCAGTCACATTTAAATGATTAAATAACGTTATTAATCACACTCACAAATATATTTCATATGTTAGTTGTTAAATATATATTAAAAAACATTGAAAATATAACAATAATATATGGACACACAATTGGTTGGTATATTATTTTATTTCATAAACCCATGTTCTTTTTTTTTTTTTTTTCAAATATCGTCAAAATTTGATTGGGAACCCCATGAAATTTGTTTCATATCGGTTTAGGGTACCATAAATTTCTTTTAATATATGGAGATCCTCCCTACTGTTCCAACGTGTTTGGGAGCCGCATGAAAGAATCACACCCCAACGTGTAAACGTGTTTGCTGTATGGGACACACAATAACATACGCCCCCAATACGTGTTTGAGAGTCGCATGAAAATGAAAATACTTTTTAAATAAAGTTGATTATTTTATAAAAACAATTGAAAAAGGATTAATAATTTAAAGTGTGTTTAATATATATGTAATTTTTTATGATAATTTTCGATGGCAAATTTTGTAGAGGAAAAAACACATTTAAACTTAAATGCGAAAACAATGACAAATTTATAATTAAGACAGAATATATAGAATAGTGAAGAAGTCGGAAATTTAAGTTGAAATTCCAAATGTCTATTATGTTCAAGATATATCATATGGAGTTATACTGAGTATTTATTGAGAGAATGGGATAGACTTTACTTTTTTCTCCTAAGATTGGATTAGATTGATCCTTCCTTAACCTATGTAAGACTAAATTTTATTGGATAAGTGATTTGCTGACTTATTTGAACTAGGTCTATTTTATCTTGTATTTATTTATCTTATTTTTCATCTACTTTGTCACCTCCAAATTCATCCACAACAATTCTAAAAAATAGTTTTTAGAAAAATCTTAAACCTTTGTAAAAAATGACAATTAGACGATTTTGAAATTGAGAAAAAAAAACAGTATTATAGGTAAAATATAACATAATTTAAGTCATTTGATGGTAGTACAATCGTTGGCTTAGAAACAAAATAATGTAGTACAATCACACAAATTTTAGGGATGTTTTAGAAATTAGAAAAACTGTTGAAAATAATTACAAATATAACAAAATTTTATTTTCTATTTGCGACAGATCCCAATAGATCCAGATAGACGTTTATCACTTTACCAAATAGACACGGATAGATAACTATCTAAGTCTATCGCAGCTATCATAGATAGAAAGTAAAATTTTGCTATATTTGTAAGTAGTTTGATATTTTTTCTATTTATAATAATTTTCTTTAAAAAGAGTAATATATGTTTGGTCAAATATAATTATATATTTATATTTTAAACATTGGAGTCGTATCAATTATAACTCCACACTAATAATTATATCAAATTTAAACTCTAAATCTTATTGTCATCGACTTTTAGTTGTTTTTACTTGATCCCATTTAAAATAAGCTGAAAATCACCAATTATTCATCTCCAAAAATATCACTAAAGTAGCAATAAGAATTATCACCTAATTCTTGATAAATAAGTAGAGAAAAAACAGACGATGACAAGCGGATAGAATTTGCTCAATACTATTTAAGTCCTTGAGGTTGCTAATACAAGTTTACACTAGGCGAGATATCCTCACGTTGACATTTGATTATCATATTCCCTTTAATTTACATTAATCATTGCATTTACAGAAGTTTATACCAAGTGTGAAAGTCATGAACTAAGAGTTTAAAATGAAATTCTAATGAAAGACCTTAATTCCTCATTAAAAATTAGGATTTAAAAAGTTACAATTATTAGTTTTGGAATTTTCATTCACCTTTAAAGTGTAAGAGTATAAATTGATATTTATGAAAACATTTTTATTGAATCTATCTTGAAAAAGTGTTTAAAACTAGAAGTACTTCAAACCGACAAATTTGGAGATAAAAGGATGATTATAATCTATTAACCTATTAAATCTAAGTGGAAAAAATTAAAAAAATTCTCCAAACCTTGCAAAGTGGAAGTGCATCAAATTTCTCTTTGAACTTCAAATTCATTAAATTAAATCCTATACGATCCGCTGGAAGGTTTTATATGCAAACTTCTACTCTACTCAATCAAAAAAAGGATATAGGAAAAAGAACATCATGAAAATCTCTAAAAAAACACGTTAATTTAAACCTTGGACAAAACTAAGCTTCATCAATACACAAATTTGAATATATCGAAGAAATCACCAAAATTACAAAACTGAACAAATTTGACCACATTGTAAATTTTGGAACACTTATCTAAGTTAAATATTGCAACATCAAGTTCACACTAAAGTTCAAATTGAAAGTTAAGGATAAATTTTGGTACATGTTGTCAAGATTATGGTTACAAATAGATTTGTTTTCAAATATAAAAATAGACCTACATAAAAAATTAAAGCCATTGGCTGTTCAAATATCGAAGAGCCAAGTTTCTCATTTCAACTGTTGTGATTGATGATTAGCTTTAATTGTCTTTAGGATTAAATTTGATTATTGATTGAATATGACGTTAAATTTTGGTCTCAAAGTAGGTTTCTTCACTGCTAATTTCGTTTGGTAAGGAGAGGAAAAGGAGGAGATAGGTTGTTTGTATTTGTATACTGCAGTTTTGTTTGACCCACATCGGTGAAATTGTGGAGAAGAGAAGCGTACAGCAAGCATAAAAGGAAATCAACGGGCCACGGTACAACATACTTACCTGGACGGGGCTTTTGGGTGATCAAAGAGGCCCATAGCTTAGGTTGGTGACCTCCATTGCACTTCGGAGGGGTGCCCGCCTAAGGTCTGTCCAACGTGGCAGAGCCTACGTCATAATTTGTTGCAGTGGGGACCTGCGTTCGCGCGGCCCCCTCCAACACTAGTTCAAATTTTAAGTAGTTTTTACATTTTTTATTCAGTGTATTCCTAATGTGCTCTGAACTTGTATTTTATGGTGGTATGTGTATTTAGTATTATCCAATTAATTAGACAAAAAATATATATATATTAATTATTCTTAATGGTGACATGATATTTAAAATTAAAAGTAACTTATCTTTTCTCACTCTCCTCTCCCCTATTATCTTTCTCAAATACTCACAGTGTAACTGTAGAGATAACCCATTTTCTTAAAAACAACTTATGAAAAAAGGGATCGCAAGCAAGAGGGAATGACAAATTTGAAGGTCCGAAGTAAAAAGAGAGCAATACGCATGCCCTTCATCCACCATTTCTTCTCCATCTTCTTTCCATAACTTTTATGTCAGAGAATGTACGTAAGTTTTGAATTTTAACTTATAAACTCCTACATTTGTGTCTCTGGATATATAGTTATAGAACTATAACTATAAAAAAATGGCTAATAGACTCCTTAATTTTCAATATAACTATGCATTTATGGTAAGTTTGGACGCTTAAGTGCAATATGATATAGACAAAAATATAGGTTAAATCATAAATTTAGTTTCTATTGTTTTGGAGAAAGTTAGAATTTAAATCATAAATTTAGTTCCTATTGTTTTGGAGAAAGTTAGAATTTAGTTCCTATCTTAAGAAGTTAGAATTTAGTTCGTATCTTAGGAATTATCTAGGAGGTTTTTATCAAATCATAGAAACTAAATTTTAATTATAAAATATAAACGGACTAAAATTCTAATTTTAATTTCTCCGAACTATAGAGGTTATTTATGAAGTTTTACCCAACCATATAAGAACTAAATTTTAACTTCATAAATTATAAGGACTAAATTTTTGACTTTTTTCTAATTATAGAGACCCATTTTTTTTTTTTTTTAAAATATAAATATGCATATGACAAAATGAAGAAATGAAGTAAAATGATATATTAATTTTCAAAAAAAAAAAAAAAAAAAACTTGTTTACAATAAGATTCAAACACAAGCATAGACTATCTTAGACAAGCATGTACACCTCTTCACCCGACGGCCAGTGGTTATACATCAGGATAAACTCTTCCCAATTAGTTTCTTAAAATTGGCTCCTCTTTTATAAACATTTATTAAAATTTATAAACAAGAAACACAAATAGTTCAAGAAGTATGTTTCTTAAAATTCAATATTTCAATTCTTAAATCTAGAAACTTACAACGTAAATGGATGGACGATTTATTTTAATAACTTTGATGTTTTTACATTTGTGTTGAAGTCAATTTTCAAGTTTTGTACAATTTGGTTCGATATATATATATATATTTTAATGGTGTTTTCCATATCAAAAATACTAAAACAATTTTATTATTGTTTGCTTAGACAGCGATAAGAAAGGAATAGAAAGGACTAATATTTATTCAACCAGACCCCTGATTATTTAGTTTATAGCAAACATTTGGAATCAAATAGTCAAAATTAAACATTTGACCTGGAGCCTTCATTCTCTTCCATTTTAACAGTTTAGTTTCATTTGTTTACATGTTTGTTTCTATTTATTATTATAAATAAATGTTGATGTCTCTATCCCATGTTGGTTTGCATTACAAAACCACATGCAAAGTAAATTGGTAGTTACAATTCTACTTTTTAAATTTTGAATTTAAAAATTAAGCCGTCGTACTTATATAAATATTACAACGTTGTCAAATTGGACATTCAAACTTATATAATTGTATAAATTGTAACATTTATATAAATTTGAGGTACAAATTTTATCACTTGTGGTCCAATTTCTACAATTATTGTAAGTTTGAATGTCTAATTTAAACACTTTTAAAAGTTTAAGGGTCTAAGTTTTACAACTGAAAGTTTGAAAGGTGTAATTGTAACTACTATCATAATTTAAGGGTGGTTTTTTCGATTTACCCAAATTTAATTACTTATGTAAATAACAAGTTCATTTAATTTTTTATTTTAGAACTCATTCTTATGGGATCTTCACATGTCGAATTAGAAAAGAAAATAAAATAAAGACGTATTATTAGTTTAACTTATATTGAAAAAAGTTGTATAATTTGACAAAAAAAATCATAGGAGAATCAAATAGCGATATAAATTAAAGTATTAATAAAATTTGAGGGTCTTAATTTTGTATTTAATGAAGTTGTTTGACTCAAAATTAATGACCTGATCTAACCATGACTCTCTTCCATCTTTGTGTGTTTGTTCAAAGAATTTATTTTTAAATACAAATTTTATCAAATAAATATGCATCTTATTTGAATTTTGTTTCATATTAATTAATCTCAATACTTGAAAATTTTAGAGGATGGTCATCATTATTCATAAGTTTTAATAAACAAGTCCATGTATGCATAAGAATAAGTTATAAAAATCTAAATGAATTTGTTATTTATTGAAGTAATTCAAATTTTTGGCGAACGTGGTTGCTTTGACTAAATATTCCAACAATTTTTTTTTTTCTTTGAGAGACATAATATTCTAACTTAGTTATAGGTTTTTGATCCATTTTTCTATAAATAAAAATGTTATAAGGTTTTAACTAGTCTAGTGTCTGTTTTAAATATTAAAAAAATACATTTTTAGTGTCTAAATTTTTAGTTTAGTTTCTATTTTAGTCTCTAGATTTAGTCCAAAATTCTGAATTTATTTCAATTTAATTTTTGAGTTTCAAAATGTTACAATTTTACGTTTATATTTGAGTTTTATTTCAATTTGGTTCCTCAATTTCAAAATTTATATTTTAAATTTTAATTTCTCACTAAATACGATTCACTTTCAATATTTAGTATTAATGTTAATCAATTAATTCAAAAGAATCAAAAGAATTATAATTAATTAAATTACACTACTTTTCATCACCATTACAATTAATTTTAAATTTTTACTTTATAATTATTTTAAATTAATTAATATACATTAATATCAAAGATTTATTAAGACTAAAATAATATAGGTGTTGAAATACGACTCAAACTTGAAAGATAAAATAACTTAACACTAATGGAAAAATAAAACTCAAACTTTTAAATGTTTTGTAATATTTTGGGGATTTAGGAAGAAAATAAAGTTAAAATATTACCTTTAGAAACTGAAAATTTAAAAGAGAATGAACCCCAAAATAAAAAATATATTTATATAATGGGTGTGGTTTTTGTGGTATATAAAGAGGACTGACTCCCCACTCAATCCCACAGCCTCAATCCCAAATTTCCACACTAACTTTCCTCAGCTTCTCCGTTTGTATCTAAAATCCATTTCCCATAACAAATTGAAGTAATTCAACTTGTTCCTATTCTTCAATTAGCTTATTTCTATACTCAAATTTCCCATTACAATGGCCGGCCAGTGTTTCAGATACGGATCTATAATGGAAGCCTGGTACCGTTCCTATTTCTCCAGAGTGGGTCTTAAATCCGCCACCACCGATCTCGGCAACGGCACCGTCATGCACTGCTGGATCCCCAAAACCCCCAAACAAACTAAGCCCAATTTGGTTCTGATCCATGGCATGGGAGCAAACGCAATGTGGCAATGGAACAAATTCGTCCGCCCACTCATCCCCCATTTCAACATCTATGTCCCCGATTTGGTCTTCTTTGGGGAATCCTACACAACCCTTTCCGATCGCTCCGAGGCATTTCAGGCTCGCTCCGTCATGGCGGTTTTGGATGCCCATGGTGTACGGACTACAAACGCCGTCGGGGTAAGCTATGGAGGGTTTGTGGCTTATAGCATGGCGGCACAGTTTCCTGATAGAATGGAGAAATTGGTGCTTTGTTGTACTGGGGTTTGCTTGGAAGATAAAGATATGGAAGATGGGATGTTCCAAGTGAAGTCTGTGGATGAAGCAGTGAGCGTCTTGCTTCCTCAATCGCCTGAGAAATTGAAGGAAATGATACGAATTGCGTTTTTTAAGCCTATTAGAATTGGACCCTCTTGCTTGGTTAACGATCTTATCGATGTAAGTAATGATTCACTTCATTTTGTTTCGTTTATTCATCGTTTTTTGCCCTTCAAATGTTGAACGACGGGGAACAATTTTCTTCATCTCTTCTGATTTCTTAACTAGGATTTTTATCTTGTAAATGGTTTTCTACTAAATTTATGTCTTTCTTGGTTATCTGCTTGTGAGTTGTTGTGACAAGCATACCAGTCAGCAAATAACTTAGTTTAAAATGTGATTTGATTTTACCGTAGGAATTGTGTACCGAGTACCGTGAACAAAAGAAGGAGCTGATTCAAGCATTACACAAGGAAAGGAAATTGTCTAATCTTCCCAAGATCACTCAGGTAATTTCTCTCATTTATAGAACATTTCAGAGTTTGGATTTCCTTCTAAATTTTGTTCCACTGTTCTGATGGGATGATTAACATTTGACACAGCCTACACTTATAATGTGGGGGGAGAGAGACCTGGTATTCCCTATGGAATTGGCACACAGACTAAAAAGGTGAATCCAATAAACTTAATCCGCTTCCATAGAGTCTTATAATGTTGATATAATATTAAATTTAGCTTCACTTATGAGCTTAAGCTTTTTAAGTCATTTAACCCGTAGTTGAACAACTCTGGCAATCTCCTCATAGTTTTGTCATCATTATTTCTCTCTATACTGATGTGTTTCTTGATAAGAACTGGAATTTTAGTTGCTTTTCGTGTCTACTATTGCGTGTTGGATAATCTCTTCAATTTTGGTATTGATCTATACAGGCACATAGGTGATAGTGCAGAACTGGTGGTTATAAAGAAAGCAGGGCATGCTTTAAATATAGAGAAGCCTAATGAGATGAACAAGCTTATTCAGGGTTTCCTTGTTGATTCTGTCCCTTCAACCAAGGCCAAAGTACACCACCAAAATGACCTTAAATCTGAATGAAAGTTTCTACAGAAATTGAAAAGGGATCTTTCCCAGAGGTTTCAATTACTCTGCTTCAATCCCAACTTCATGTTGGAGATGAGCTGCTGCTGCTTTTATGTTTATAAAATTAGTGTGTATTTATTACCAACTTGTAATTAATGTAATGAAGTTTTATAATAGTGAAAAATGTTAGGAACTCAGCTGTGTTAAGATTCCAGGGAGATAAATGACAATACAACTGTTTAGTGTGTTGTTGATGGAAATACTGATCTTTTCAGGCGTAAGTGATGTTAAAAGCAATATTGGAAGTATTATGAATTTGCCTTTTCATTTGATTATTATTATTATTTTGTTTCACATGATTACAATTTTGAATAGAAATATTAAATGAAGAGGACTTTGTCCACTAAACTATTGCTTGCGAAATGAGATGCTTAACGGATTATATATATTTTATAGTGTCAATATGTCTCTAGACTTCAAGAAAATTTCATTTTTGAATTTTGAAATTTGATCCAAAGAATAGATTTCTGGGTTTTTTTTTTCCATCTAAAATGTGACACTTGAGGTGTCAATTAATGCATAAAATTTGGAAGGTTTATTTGGAAGGGTGACAACATATGTAATACCATTCACATAAATTGACACGATAATTGATGTATGTTAGACACCTTTTATTTCTTACACATGAGTTGTTAGCTAAATTTTGGATATGACTCTTTTTGGAACAATTTCACTCCTAAGAGTTCTTTTAGAACAAAAACCCAAAGCTTAAGCGTAATATTGAATCTTTTCAAACTTAATTTCACTTCTAAGAGTTCTTTTAGAACAAAGTTCAAAGTTCAAACTTCAAAATTTAAAGGCATAATTAAAACGTAACAAAGTTGATGAATATTTTATATAATTTTAACTTATATTTTTTCTTTGAGAAAAGATATAAAATTATATAAAATGAATTAAGTGGAAGGGAAAAGAACCCATTATTAAAATAGTGGTCCAAGATTTCCGTAAGATTTTATTTTAGTTTCTAAAGGTTTTAGATTATATATATATATATAATATAGTCTTTTGTCTTTCACAATTTGTAACTATTTAAGTCATTACGGTAAAAATGATTATTAAGATTTAATAAAATTTCTTACACGTATTGATCGATAATTGATTGAGAATCAATTCCTTTTTATAAAATTGACACTTAAATTTTGAAGGAATTTTTATCATAAGGATAAAATCGTTACAAATTTCAAAGTATATAGATTAGATTGTTACTTACTAAAGTTTAGAGGCTCAATTGTTACAAATTTGATAACTAAAACGTTACCAACTAAACTTCAAAGTTTATATTTTCGAAAAAACATATCTCCAAGTATTTTGTATAATGTGAACACATATTCAAAGTTTAAAATTTGAGAGTGAGTATCATATAAGAAATTTAATAGCTCGTTGAGAGTTTAGATGTCAAAATTCAAATAAAACAAATTTGGAGTAAAAAAGAAATTTAAATCAAACAGAACTTTGAGAAAAAGAAAGAAAAAGAAAGGAGAAAAAAATCCGACCTGCCGGATTCGAACCAGCGACCTAAGGATATCTGACAGATGTCGCCAACTACAGTCCTCCGCTCTACCAACTGAGCTAAGGTCGGATTGTTAATCCAATCACATTATTAAATAATTACTAACTAAGTATAGTCCCCTTTAAATACAAGGCATGCAATCGATGCCATATTGTTATATATTAATAATGCAAGAAAGTATGATTAAAATAAATAAATAAAAACAGAGATGGCTGTAGTTTTTGAAATGAGTGAAGGTCAGCCAGACTTTCATCACAAACGACGGTCGTGCCCTGCTTAAAAATAAAAAAGAAAGACAAAGAAGGTCCGGCACAACACAACCACTACAAAAATTTATTTTATTTTCTTTGAAACGTTGATTTTTAAATCATTTATTTATTTATTTTAAGTTTAACAAATTTGCCAACGGTCCGTCAAGAACTTTTTATCTTCTTATTTTGATCAATTTTATATTGTTCAATTCTCTATCTTTGATATATAGATTTCTTAGAACTTCAATTTTAATAACTCGTGATTATTTAGTTAGAAAATTGTAAGAAGTACGTTCACTCTGAGATTGTTACTGTAACTACACAATATAACTTTCAATATAATTAGAAACTCCTCCATATGTATGTAATTGTTGCAATCATACACAATTTTCTTACATCACTTTTCTTGTTTTCTTAAATAAAGATGGTAGTTCACGTTCAACATCAATATGAAAACAAATATCTTTAATGATTAATACTATATTTTCCAAATTTTATAGAGATAAATAAAGATTGAATTAAGTTGTAACAATTCTTAGTTTTATAGTTTGATTCTAACTATACTTATAATTGAGGGATGATTTATTCATTTTGTAATGATTAAGTTAAGAGTATATGCAAAAGCCCATAAATGTTAAAGAATTATTTTTTAGTCAACAGAGACGGAAATTAAAAGATTATTGATTAGAAGATCAAAATGATATAAAAGTTCTAAAATTAAATTAAATTTAACCTATCGTCTTTTTTTTAATTATGTCCTGTCTCAATTATTGTCTATAAACTATTAGCCACTTTCTACTTTGTTTTCTTAATTCAAAATTATTATGCCAGGTCACGGAACATATGATGTAACGCCATTTGTTATCTGACAACTGACATTATCGAATCCTTAATTTCTTTCCTAAGAAAATGAGTAATGTTTATTTATGACGTAAAAAGACGGAGAGCAGCTAATGAAGAAATAAAGACTATGTTTCTACATCATGTTGTGCAACTGAAGAGATAACCACTCCTTGTAATGGCAGTTCTGACTTGGACTGTGGCAACCAACGAGAAATTATTGGGTGAAGTCACTGCAATATAAAAGAAAAATTACAAAGCTACTTCGAATTTGCATCAGAACATGAAGATTTTTCAACGAAAATGAAACCACATGGTAGGCATAAGGGCAATGAATGAACATTCTCCATTTCAAAAAACCTTTGGTTGCGTCCAAAGCTTGAAAAATCTGGGTATTCTTCATGACTTATATATTAGTTTAAGCTAACTAACTAGCCTGAAAGTGTTCCTTAATCAACCTATTGAAATTACTATAGGATGAACCATCGACCGCAGCTGCTTTATCTGCTCTCCTTTTCCACTCCACAGCATTTTGCCGCAACTCCTTGCCTTTGTCTCCTTCCATAATTTCCTTCAGAATTGCTATGAGGTCTGTGCATTTTATGTCGTCGTTCAATTCCAAGCCAATCCCCCAATTGATGCAAGCATATCGAGTATTTGGTTGTTGATCTGCAAAGAAAGGCCAGCAAATGAATGGCACACCCCCACATAAGCCTTCCAAAGTAGAATTCCAACCACAGTGAGTCAAAAAAGCTCCAACTGATGGGTGTGCCAAAACTTGCTCTTGTGGACACCAACTTGTTAGAAATCCCCTCTTCTTCGTCTCTTCTAAGAAATCTTCAGGTAAAATAGCTGAATCACCCATTATCATGTCAGGCCTCAGTACCCACAAAAATGGATGCTTACTCTCCGCCAATCCCCAGGCAAATTCTCTTAATTTTTGGTCTGTCATCGTGGTTAAGCAACCAAAACTTACGTATACAACAGATTTGGGGGCCTGTGTATCGAGCCACTCGAGGCATTGTTGGTCTTCCTTCCACACACTCAACCTTAATGGCTTCAAATGGCTTTCAGTTGCTTCTCTGCTTAGTAAGGATAAGGGACCAACTGTGTATATTTGGGGAAACTTTGCTGAAATTGCTTCTAACACATCATTTTCAAGCTCATCGAATGTGTTGAAGATAATAGCAGAAGATCTCATGCAGTTTCGGGCTTCCGATCCCATGAAATCAAACATTGTGTCATCTATGTTTGTAGTTCTGATGAAGCTTGGGAGGTCTCTCAGCCGGATGTTTTTCATTCCCGGGATCCAATCGACAGATGCATCGAGTGTACCATCACTCAAGAAAGTTTCATCTGGTAAAAAAACAAAAAATGGTCATTATCAGGGACGAATAAGTTTAAAGCAGGTTTTACAGATAAGATTATGGTTTTTTTTTTTTCCTGGTCAAATTCAAACGTAATACGTCGATGGTTATCTTATATCTAACATATACCAGAACAATAATCATCAAGTTTTTAACTAGTTAGTACCACTCTATCAAATGATAGGAATGACAATACATGATAAAACTGTAAAAGCTCCGTTCTCAAAAATCCAAACCAGGAAAGCTCTTACCTTTGAACGGCAAGATTCCTCTTCGAATAAGTTCATCAAAATGCAGATACCCCATGAAGCTACAAGCAGAAGCAGTCCAAAACTGACTCTCTGGAATCCCCAGCTCCTCAGCAGCCTTTATAGCAAAGCTCAAGACCCCATCTGCAATTATACAGGTTACTGAAGGCACCTCCACCGAAGAATTCAGCCCAGCCACCAACTGTTTGAATGGATCAAAAAAATTTCTCCTAGTTGAATCACAGAGCGTCTGAACATCTGGGGAGGCTTTGCGTTCAGATGGAGGCAACCCGTCTGGTATGGTCCGGAACTGGAAATCGGACAAGCCTTTCACGACATTAGGTCCATGGGACTGTCTTATGTGGTCGTGATAGAACTCGGGGATGACAAAGGTTATGTGGAAACCAGTTGAGTGGAGAAGCTTGGCTAATTGCAGAAGAGGCAACGTGTGCCCTTGCTCTGGAAATGGGATGCACACTGCATGAGGTTTATCGGCCACTGACTTGCTCATCTCGATCAACGAAGATGAAAATTTTCCAATACCTCAATTTCGACGAACTATGTTTTGGCTTGTCATAAGAGGGGCCCTTTACTTATTCAGGGAGCGCGGCTTCTTTATTGAAAAGGGGGACTGAGAGGGGGTTTGGAAGAATGGAAACGGGGTGGGGAAAGTCTGGAAAGCCCTCACTTTATTTGATGATACATTTTGATTCCACTACCTTATGTTCTTTCCGTTGTATTCAAATCAAATGATGTCTATAAAATTACGTCAATACTTCCATATATTTTTCCCTTGAAGATTCTAAGTACTAATAATTTAACAAGGTCATAAGGATTTTTTTTTTCTGGACAAATGACGACAAGGATTGAATGGAATATAAGAATAAACAAAGTCTTTATCCACCATTGTTATCTCTAAAAAATCGAATGAAATAATCCATCTAGTCCATTCTGGTCTCTTCCACATTGTCGAGTCAATATGTGTGCCACAAAAGGCATAAATAAACCAAAGTTAGGATCCCGATACTTTTGTCCTTGTAGTGATAAATTATCTACCTACGTACCACAAGTCTTATGATAATCAGCTTGAGTTCAACTGAGATTTATCAATTCAACTATTACGGAAGAGGATTGGAAAATATATATTATTAAATCTTGCCATTCAAATATACATGTACACCTGTACATTGTTGAAATCCCAAAACAATATCAGCAGCAAAAAGTTTCATGGAAGCTCCTTGGTTATCTAATCAATTCAGTATTGTGAACAACTTTCTATCTTGTAGTGGCAACATTTTGTAGTAGGGAGTCTAAGTCCTTCAATCTGCATTTATGGTGCGAAGGTAGAACTTAGAATAATGGCAAGTGCTTAAATGGAAAAGAAAACATGATAGAGAAACTTAATTAGCTTACGTACCTAATGTCACTCAAGTCTGGATAGGTTGCTATCGCTTCTTTAAAATCCTAATTTCAATAAATCAAGATAGTGTCACCCCATCAGGGATATATGTGGCTAAGATTTCAGATAAGGGAAAACAGAATGCATTCAATCTATTAGGAGCGTGGGAACATTACACAAACTTCGCAGCACATTCTTACCTGGTTAGCTGTGGAAGTTGTGTAGGTTATGACACATTGCATGCCAGCCTTCGTAGCAGCCTAAAAATGCAAACAAAGTTTTGAGATGATTCTTATATAAAAATTTCGGTTTTCATTCTCCAAGTTCTCAATTGATAACATAATAGCTAAAGAACAATTGATATACCTGCAAGCCAATGACACTGTCCTCAACCACCAGACAATCTTTCTCCGACACGCCCAGCTTCTGCAAGGTATACGTTAACAGTTAAAATAACAATGCATTCCCGTTACATATCAAGAGAAGTTTTCAAAGTTATTAACTACGTATTAGTTACTTTTGAAGCTGTTATATAAATGGATGGATCAGGCTTCTTTTCCTTCACATCATCACCTACAAAGAAACAAAAGAATCTAAAAATCAATTGACTAGCAGGACCAACGGAACTGAAACAAATGGATATCATCATTGATTTTAAGGCAAACCTATCGGTTAAAGGACAGGACAAAGGAAACCGTTTGTAATTCACCCACTGCGTGGGTGGACATTCAATTATCCTACAGCAAAAACTATGATAAATTCTTTCAAGCTTATCACCCTCACCCATATGCTTTCAATTTTGTCCTTATTTTTGAATAAGCATACTTCATTAATGGACAAGAATAGTGCACGGTAGTCATGCATATCACGAGAAAGTATTACACAAGAAAAGCAGTAAGCTTACCAGCAAGGAAGCAATCAAGATTTTGAAACCGATCCTAAAATCAGAGAAGCACATTAAATAATTACCTCGATAAAAGGACAATATGATTCTGAATATGTTAAACAAAGTCTGAAGGCTTACAATTCCAATAAGATTTTCTAGACAAAGAATAACTGAACTTTTTGTAGCTGCAGAGCATACAGCAAGTTTCCTGCCCTACAAAACATTATAATATTTTACCTTAAACATTCATAAGCAACTTGAAGAAAATTAAATAATGACACACGTACAAATTAAATGATAGAAATGACGCAAAGAAGTATTATAAAATAGGTTAATGATAAAATGCACAGAGAAATGCGCCCAACTCATTCGCACATGTTTTAGGGATTGAACCACCACAGATAATATTAGGCAGACAAAAAAACAGCAGTAGGTAATTATAAGATGCCATCTTCCAAATGAGATAAGAGAATTCAAAATTTGAAACTTTGTAGAAACAAAAAGCATGAAGATTGCTAACTTGGATTACTTACAGCAGACTTTGCCTCATCCATCAATCTTAGTACTCCAGGCCTGGGATTCACCTGGTAGAATTAAAAAAAAAAAAAAAAAAAAAAACTGTGTTACAAGCCACTCAAGAAACACGAGTTGTCAAAGTTGCATAAACGAGATCAATGAAGCCTAACTATTTTCTTACAGTTCCAGATTTGATTATTTCTTTGTACCTTTCCGTTTTCCAATCCTACAAGATCAAAGAAAGGGCATTAATATAATCTCAGAGAATCAGAGCACACAAAGTCTACCACGAACTTGCTTATGGATCACAGCCTACGAATCAATAGATCAGTTTAAACAGATAAGCCTATGCCAATACTAATACTTTAAAAAAAAAAAAATTTAAAAAAAAAAAAAAACTAATATTGGCCTTGATATGCACAAGTATGATTGAACTTTACATATGTTCAGTAATAATCCAGTATAAGAAGAATCAGATACTAAGATAGCCAATTTATATTAAACTACCACAAAATACAGAAGGGCTCATAGTCTTCGAACTCTTCTCAGTAGCCAAAGGATAATAACATCAGCATTACATCAAGATAACAACAGTATCGATGTAAGTAAGGAAATTAAATAAGTGTGCCTGAAGAATATCAATCAACTTTGCTCGGTCCTCATCATCTTCCGGAGCCTTCTCGAAGATCGTTGAAGATGGCCATCCATTCTCCCTGAAGTACCTAACAGATGCCAAAAAAAAAAAAAAAAAAAAAAACCACCAGTGAACCGCCGTGAACAAACACAATAAATATTACTAACAATAACAGTAAAAACGATAAAGAGAGAGAACAAAACCATCGCATTTTAGGTTTACCGCCACCAATGCGGTTCTGGAGCTCGTCGTAGAACTCGATGCTCCAATTAAGAGGCTGCGACGCCGAATTAGGACAACGAACGTCAAAATGAGCAAATGCATCGTTATATGCTTGGCGGTGGAAGTGCTCAGACTCAAGGATCACGCCGTCGCAGTCGAATATTAGAGCTTGTAAAGCAGCTGAGACTGAAAGGGGGAAACGTTTGTGAGTGGTGGATTTTCTGGAGGTCCGGAAGTGGATGGCTGCGGGAGGAAGAGATCGGTAGAGAGGAGGAGAAACCAAGTCGGAAGAAGAAGGTATGAGATTGGGACGAACGAGCATTGTAGTGATGCTCGCCATTGCTCTGGGATGGTGAGCGAGACTGGCTCCGAGTTTTCTGTGGCGCGGAATGCTCCCGGCAACTTAACGGATTTTGCAACCGTTGTAGACCTCAATTGTAAATCCGTTCCTCTCCTACTTTTATCACGTGGTCGCAACTTGACTATGAAGAGATTATTGGTGAGCAATAAACCCTTTCTCTTACAATTGTGAGGTTTAGATTGATAGATATAATAATTTGGGTTAACCTATGATTTTAGCTCTGGGTTTCATTAATTTTTTTTTTTAGTTCTTGTTTAACTTGATTTCAATTCAGGTGGATGATTCCTTTTTTTTTTTTTTTTTTAAATGTCGGGTAGGAAATTGAACCTACCACAAAGTTGATGTTATAAAGTTATGTTATACTTGGCAAATGAAAGTTGTTGAATTTTTTATTTTGAGAAAAATAATAAATATTGTTACGAGTAAGGGTAGCACACACTTGCTTGGGTCTTACTGTTGAGACATGTGATAGAGAATTCTTGAGTCAATTTACAAAACCTAGAAGCTTAAGAATTGCCTAACTTGCTAAACTTGATTCTAATCGAGTTAAGTTGTTTATTTGTCACCAGCAATATTCTCAATGCACGTCAGGTATAAAGTTGTATGAGATGGGAAGGAACTTTGCAAAATAGAAGAACCCATTCCTTATCAAGATACACAATTCTACTTCGATAGGACCAATGATAGAAAATAGGATGCATCCTTAACAACACATAATCATTGTCTTTTTCTTTGTAGTACAAGGTGCAATATTTAAAGGAAAATTACTATAAATAGAAAAAATATCAAACTATTTACAAATATTGCAAAAGTTTACTTGGATCGCGATAAATTCAGATAGACATCTATCTGTATTAGGTGAAGTGATAAATGTTTATATAGTCTATTATAGATAGAAAATAAAATTTCGTTATAGTTGTAATTATTTTCGACTGTTTTCTCATTTTTGAAAATATCTCATATCATATTTGAATGTCTCTTAAATGTGATTAATATGTAATTAACAATATTATCTAAGGAAGGAGCAATTTGATTACTATATGATAAACCACTCATGACAAGAAGGTTAAGGAAAGTACATATTTTTTCAGACTAAGTACAATAATTCGTTAAGAAATCAATAAGTGAAATTTGGCTGAAACTGAAAATTTTCTTGTTTGAAAAAGGGAACATAATGTTAAAAACAGCTTTCTGAACCCATTTCAAGTTCTCTGATGAATTTGACAACATTTTTATATTATACTTCTAAATCTCTCTCTCTCTCTGTCTCTTTTTTAGTTACTAGCAATGTTCTTTACAATTCCAAGGCTAAATTCTGGATAAAATTATAGAAAATAACTTTGAACTCTCAAATGCTTAAATATTAACCTTTAAACTTAAAAAACTTTAAAAACATCCCTATGATTAGTAGAGAGACAAACCATTAATATGCAATTAAAAAATAATCTTTAATTTTTAAAAGTAGAATTGATACAATTCACTTAAAAAAAGAAGTTAAAAGAAAAAAACTTCTTATCATTATATACATGGACAAGCATTTTTACTGGAAGATGTTCTAAAATTTAGAAATATAAATGGATGTTTATCGAGAAAAACTTATATATGCTAAAGAGTTAAAAGATACTAACAAATATATATTTTTTGTTTACAGAAAAGGCTGATTCTTTAAAAAAAAAATCTTGTGGTTTATTTGCATATTATGATGCAAGGGCATTTGAAGTCCAATCAAACGGTATGGTTGCAGTAAGCAGAGAGGGCAAAAAGATCTTAAAAATGTAGCAGATGATTTGATCTGTGGCCGAGACTTGTTGTGTCAGAACTTTATGTAAATCCCAAGAAGATAAGAAAAAGGCAAGAGATGTCCCATACCCAAAAATAATTTACAAAGAAAAACACCGAACAAAGGAGTTTCAATATCATCTAGTTTAGATGTTTTTCCTCAAAAAGAAAAAACAATAAAAACAAAGAAAATGGAACAATATAGGTAGAACTAGAACTTAAAGTAGGGTAAATGTTGATCTCTCTAGGTGATAGATAGTATAGAGTTGGAGTATATGTACAATAAATGCAAAAACCGAACTTCCTGCTTATCACTGAACAAAGAATTCCAACCTTATAATAAAAGAAAGAAACAATTCAATGTCATTTACAAAACCAGAAGAATGGAAGACCAACCCCTCTAGACTGAACATGCAACTTTTGGTCTAAGGATTGAAGAAGTGGTTTCCACAGCGGCATTTCCAACCCAATGGCTTGTAAAATGAGTATCTGTTCCCTTGAGAAGACGAGTCAAAAAATCTCATAGGCAAAGCTGAGTGCGAATCCAACCGGCCCGCGCGGGCGGGCATGCTAGGCACTTGCACAGCCATGCATGGGTGGCACTCGTTGCACTTGTTATGGCAGCTTGGTGGGGTGGATCCAAGCCTGGTTTTGTCTTCGAAAAATATACCCTGATCAAACCAGCAAACAAAAAAGACTCAGAAACAGAATCACTAAAAGAAATATCAAACATGAAAAGATTAAGAAAGGCATGGAGGATACAAAAGAGAGGCATACTCTGGGAGGAGAAGAGGCGGAGAGAAGAAGAAGAAGATGCAGAAGCACAATAAGTAATGAGGTGGCCCAAACAGTAGGCAAATTCATGGTAGTCATCAAGTCATTGATGCCCGGAACACATGGATCCAACGAAGCAAAGGAGTAAAAATCATACGCAATAAAGACCCAGTTGCCAGATTTTTCTGTTACTTTGTTCCACTTCCACCCACCGAACCACAACCACAAGTAGCTAAGAGAGAGAGAGAGAGGAAGAAAGATGACTATTTAATAGAGGCAAGTGCAAGGGAAACAGAGAGAGAGAGATGAGAGAGAGAGTAACATAAATTGGTGTAGGAAAGGGTGGGTGAGTCATAAGTTATCCGACAAGAACGAGAGAGGAGAGAGCAGAGAAGTTCTGAGTAAGAGGGCAGATTGGAGCAGAACAGTGAAAGGAACAATACAGTGAGGGAAAACAAATTTGGAGTATCCACATCACATACAAAGGACGCCCTATTCTTCCATTCTACAGCCTTAGGCTGTCCATCACTAGCCTGGCTGCTGCAAAGGGACCGCATTTACTCACCCACTCTCTCCTTTGCATTTGTTTCACTCTTCTTCAATCTTCACTGCCATTGATTTTACATTTCAACGCTGCGCTGATGGGCATGCAGCGACTACCTCATTTCATCTTCCAAGCAACCAATAGTAGCTGATGGAATGGATTGGACCATTGAGATTTCTTTTCTTTTCTATTGCCTTGCCTTTCTCTCTCCCTCCTCCTTTGGACTGTGGACCAAATTTGTTTGTTATTCGGAGATAACAAAACCATTCTCTTAATCTACCAAGGTACGCCAATGTCTAAGAATATTGAGCACAAGATTTAAATCACTAAACTCCAAACTAGCTCTTTCCTTAAATGTTTCATTGCGCCAAAGTTGTTCATAAACGAGATTTATTTATCTAGGGCCTATAACTTCAAGTATTTACAAAGCTAGCTTTTCTTCCCATTTCCATTTCTAGATATTCTTTATACAGCTGGTTTAACTCTGTTGCAAATCTCTCGTGATCCTATGAATGCAACAATTATCTGTGGCTTGGAAAATCGGAAACTGTATTTTCTTTTCTTTTTCTTTTTTTTTGTTCAACAACAAGTAGAGGTAAAGATTTAAACTTCTAACTTTATGGTTGAAGACTCGATGATGTATGTCTTAACTAATTTAAATATACTCAAGTTGGCAATCTAAATTAAGAACGTAGGTGGATTAGTTAGGTTTGATTCAAAACTTTGGACCAACTACCTACAAAATGAAGAGGGGGAAAAATGACTATTGAAATCTACCAACATCCAACTGGACAAAATAATATGCCACCTTCCTCGACTCTTTCCAAATCTGTTAATCTATATTACAGGGCAATTAGTCAACTAAGTTATCAACCATGCATCAGATCATTCCGAAACATTACCGAACTCCAAGAAAAAGAGCAGTCAAAGTGAGCAAACTCAACCTCTAGAGCCATTAGTTTGATTCTGACGGCCAAATAAAAAGAAAACATAAAAGAAGTATTTTTCGCTCTCCTTCAGAACTCTTTCACGGTGTACGAAAGAAAATTCAGGGAATTAGGCCCATGCCGAAATGAATTTTGGCTCTTTACTCTGAACGTTGAAACCCTTATTCTCACGGAGAAGGAATAAAGATTAATTTATTTTTTTTTAACTAGAGAACAAACTGGAGATCAGGACGCTAGAACTATTATTCATAGTGGCATGAACACGTGCTTAAAATGAGATTTGACCTTTCCTTAAATTTGTAACTATAATTTTTAAGTTCAATACATCACTCTTAAATTCTAGGAGTAATAATTAGTTTAACTTTTTTATAAATAGGACAGCGAATAACTATTGAATTTTGCTCATTGAGTAATGTTCATGGATGTTAATTCAGCTATATAACAAACCAATAAAGTTTATTCAAATGGCTTAAGATATTTATCGAAACAATCTTCCTGTATGCAGCAAACAATTATCCATCTTGAATTAGTCGCGGTTATCTAATCTCTATCTATAAAGTGAAGAATCAAGCTATATTACAATTTCTTCATGAAATACAAATACCTTTTCTGATAACTCTGATTGGAGGGAACAACAGCTGTAGATGTGAGATCAGATATCTAGTATCAACTATCCATCAAGCTATATAAGTAGAAGGAACTGTTTGAGAACCGACTCCATCAATAAAGTCAAGTATGTGATCTTGAATGGAGGTTAAGTAGAAATTTACTCCAAGTTGAGGTCATGTTATGTTAAGATAGGCAAACAACAACATGGTAAGTTGAACTAAGCAGCTAACAAGAGGGAAGAGTCCACCCCCATTTAGATGACCAATAGATTTCATGAACTAGACACGACTAAGCAAAGGCATTATTCGTATAATCTGACTAATTCAAGTCATGCCAAGCCAACATGAGTTGTAAGTTATAACCAGTACACAAATCTGATAAATTAGTTTGACCTTGTATTATCGTGATAAACAAATTGAGTTTTCCCCCCAAATTAATAAGGATAAACTCAAAAGAGAGTTGATGAATCAGGACTGATAAACTTCTCTTTAGTTGGACAGGATTTTCATAATAAAAATGGATATAAAATGGTGATTACATCTTGATGCGTCGAATCAAGTAAGTCGGCTAGTCCTATTCCTAAGAAGGGGCTGGCTTAAGGCATATTCTTATGTCCAAATGAGGATTTGCATAATCACGTACAACACTGCGAGGCGTCTAAACGGACCTTACTTTTAGAATTCTATTTTCTGCACAGATATAATTATATTTCCCTTGTTTGTTCTCCATCTTTTTACGCAATTTTCTTTTTCAATTTCTTCCTTACATTTATTGTTTCTGCGAAAGACACAGTGAATTACCTTCCAGCTTGAACGTGTTAAACTCTAATCAACATAAGTATGATAACTGTTTTCTGAGTTCTTTTTTAACTCAACAGTGAATCAGTCAGCACTCAGCAGAAAAAAGGAAACTTTCTCTGCATCTGAACTCTCTCTCTTAGCCTAACCAGTCTCTTTTTCCCATAAATCAACGAAAATACAAAACCATGTATGGAGAAAAGTGTACCTGAGACTGCTTGGTTCCGGTGCCATAGAGATGTTAAGTCCTCGGTAAAAATCACAATGTACTTTACAGACTATTGATCAGACCATTATAAAAACTCCATCCTTATGAACAGAACCAGAACCCTCCAAAATCCAAACCCTATTCTATTTCTGGCAATATTACGATTTTAATGACCTCCTATTTCTTTGATCGTGTTTCACTGCTTTTAAATTCTCTAGACGCAAAGAAAAAGCAATAAACCGCACCTGACGAACTTGGCTGTTACATGCCTCTGTCTGAACACCAGCTTCCCTTCCGTAGCCACCAAATTGTATGGTTTTGATAGGGCAAGTGTTACATGTCGTAGCTTCCATTACATGAAAAAAAGTAAGCTGCAGGTTCCCAGCTTGACGTCTCTCCATTTGAATTGTTGTCCTCGTTGCCCGTGTAAAAGCTCCCGAAACTGACCCCACAGCAGATCAGCTACGACTGAACCTGTTGACTTGTTCTTATTCAGAAAAAAATAGAGAGGACAAAGTTGAATGAAGGACTGCATATAAAGCAGACCGACTGAAGTTAAAGGACCGTCAGTTATCCAGGAAGAATAGTACTCGCTCAAGCTGCAACTCTGCATATACTGTAGGCCTGCAGACGACATGGATTAGAATGAGAAATTAAAATTACAGCGGTTGAGCAGAATGGATGCTAAGGGCGCGGGGGAAGGGATGGGAATTTCAGATACAAATAGCTTTAGAAGATGGAAGTGGATGTGAACCACCGTATTACAATGAAAAATCAAAATTACAGTGGTTAAGCAGAATGTTTATTACATTAACACAATGACCAAACAAACACATTTCTCTGATTACACTGCCCCTGCGGCTTTACACTTTCTCTCGGTGCAACTTTCATTTCCCATTAAATCCCACATTATGGAAACCCAAAATCTGTTCTTGCAAGAAGTATCAAGTGTGATAAATGCCAAAGTCTAAACTGCCACAAAAATTACATCCCATACTTCTATTCTGTCATTGTGCAACAACTACCACCCTAATTTGTATCAAAAGAATCCTAAGCTATCTCCACTCTCTTCTCCAAAGAGCTCAAACGTCCTGGACTTCCTTTTGATTTAAGCGTTGGTCAATCAGATCATGCCTCCCAATAGGACTTTGTCCTCCACTATGCTCCTGTCTGCTTTCCCATATCTTTCCTGACTTCCCTATTGCTAGAATCAACTCAAGTTGCTTTTGTTGTTGTTCCTACAATCCCCACTCAAACAAGAAATCAAAATCAGATTCGATGTAGAGCACTCCTATATGAAATAAAGAATATTGTAAAATATGCAAATCTGGCCATAGTAATGTAGTGATTGACATTATTCTATCTTGTATTCTATTGAATCCTTTTGAGTTTCGAATTATAACTTCTTAAACACTAATACATGATGCTTTATCTGTAATCACTTGGTTCACTCCTCAAAAAACTTTAAACCATTGAATTTACATTGAATGGAGAAGTTAATGCACCTGCATAGCCAGTAAGACCTTCTGGATTTCAGCAAGCTCCTTCTCCAAAACATCTCCTCGAACTGCTAATGCTCGCGTGGCCTCGGAAGTTTTTTGCGCTAAAGCTGCAGTCTTCAGAAAGTGATCAATACTTAGAGGCTATTGGAAATGGCATCTCATCTCAGCAAAATGAAAGCAATAAAGTTACTAAGCCTTGTTATAAAGGATAAAAATTTGCTCTTATCACGTCCTGACATCCATTTTCAACTTCTCAACATGTTACTTCACACTGTAACCGAACGCCTGCAGCACATAAATTTTCTTCACCACCCACATCCATGTCATTCCAATACAATTCACTCTCTCAGAGTTGCAACTTCGTGTGGTTTGTGGAGTACATTTGCCACACAAGAAAACACGGCCTATGTATGTACTTCAGGATTTTATTGCTTCTTAAGACTAACATTGCTCTTTGGGTTCTGTTGGAGTTCAATGCGAAAATTTTCAGTACTAGAACCTCTCCTTGTCTTTTTCCATACTTAGAGCATTCACTTTTCAAAGGCTGTCCAAATCTCCAAGAAATTGGAGTTCATCTGTAACTACAACCAGAATTACTATTCAGATATCATCTTTCTTTGAGGCACGTTTTCTCGTTAACAATCTTTAAATTCTAGGTTGTTTAACCTATTTAGAGAAACAAATTCACCTTTTTTTCTGCTTTGCAAAATTACACTAATCCTTCACTTGTTTTAACAAATTTTCTAAGGGTTCGGAATATTTTGATCCTCCATCGTGACTCAATTTCTTTTTCAGTATCATGTTAGTGTCTGCAGGGGACCATCATTTACTTTGTTAAATATCATACTGAGATTAAGTAATAAAGAAACAGCTTCCAAATTTCTGAGAACAACAATTACCTCCTCGACGGGCTTCTTCAGAGCCTTTCGAGTAACTCTAAACCTAATCCCTAGCTTCTCCAGCTGCCTCGACAGGACTCGAATTAGCGTTGCCGAGCTCCTCAAATCCTCCTCCAGCTTGTTAATCTTTTCCATCAAATTCACCTCTAACACGCCCTTCGCTGTCTCTGGAAAAATTCGATTCCACTGCCGCCTGCGAATCCAAGCACCAATTGCAACTCCAGCCACCAGAAATAAAACTGCACCAACGAAAATCCCGTCACCGAACACCGCCAAGAACACGCTCTTAGACCTGGCTTTCGCGCAATTCAGAGCAAAACCAACAGAACCGATGAACGACGTAACGAGGCAAAACAACTCGGCAGCTGAAAGCAAAGAATCGATATCGAAATCACCATCACCACCGTGTCTCCGTCCTACTCCTCCAGATGTAGAAACTCGATAACAGAACTGATGGGCATTGATGGAACCAAAATTAAAAGGGTTTCGAAGCTTGTGATCGAGAATTTGAAAATGCAGGGTGTTTGGGAAACGGCTAGGGGCGAATCGAAGAGACAAGCACGGATTCCTAGAAAAGAAGGTGGAAAAGCACAAGGTTGAAGGGGGAGGGGGAGGGGAAGGAGATGGTGAAGTGAGTGAAAGGTATTGAAAAGCAAGCGACATCGTTTTGGAGTGTAGACTTCAGTTCAGAGCGTCAAATTCAAGAATCTAGGGTTTTCTTCAGACATGGGAAGCGGGAAATAGATCCCTCCTTCAGAATAGAAAATGGAAGTGGAGACAGATTTGACTTCGCTCAGGAAGGGGAAAGAGACAGACTTCGAACTGGAAGGGAAAACCGCGATTAATTCAATGGTTTACGCGCGAGTTTTATCCGATCAATTAGTTTATAACTGTTACCGTTAAACTGGATAACCAACAGCGTCCAAGTATAGGGGCTTATTGATCCGCTACTTTGGGCCCCGGCCTTTATGAATGTGTGTTTCTTATTCTTCATTTTTCAAATAATTCTCCCAACAAAATAATAGTAGTAATAACTACTAAGTTTTTCTTTTTCGTTTAATAAGATTTTAAATCTTTTTACTACATTATTTTAAATGACAAAAATTTTTAAAATATTTATAAATATAGCAACATATTTTTATAATTTGAACAATTAATTAAGCAAAATTAAATTATAGTAAGTTATATATAATTCAACTAATCAAAACACAGTACATCTTTTTTTCTTTCAGCAAAAACCATATTTTTGAATCATCATTCTTACATAATTGAACTAACAAAATTAAAGGTAGGTGTGGCATGAAATAAGGTTAAATCTTACAAAATACCCTAAAACTTAAAAGTAGATTTCAATTATACAGTTCTTCTTTCGTTTCTACTCTCAAATTTTAAAATTATTTGAAACCTATTTGTCAGCTTTTTCATCCAAATAAAAATGAAAATTATGGTTAAATGGTAAATTGTAAAAAGAAATAGTAGCGTTTTGATAAACATATTTGTGATTACGTGAAAATAAAAGATTCTTACTCCTCTCTCTTGTCTTTAACATTGAAAAGTCTTTCACTATCAATCTAACATTTTTCTCCCAAACTTCTACAAAAGCATTGTTTCCGTAGTCCTACTTTTCCACATTTTTTTTAATCTCATAAACATATTCCTCTCATGTAGTCCTCTTTTGATTCCATTTTTTTTTTTTTTTTTAACTTTTCTTTTGAACTTAACCATTATTTTTTTTAATATATAGTTCATGGCTTTTTAATTAAACAACACAATTTCAACTAAAATTCTAACCTTCTTATTTCCTTCCCTCCCTAATCAGCACCACTTCAAATAAGTAAAACCTTCCACACCACATTTATACCCATGTGAAGATGAAATTTCCATTATTTTTAAATTCACTGCATTCTCATATTTTTTGTCTTTATTTTATTAGAAAGTCAATAGATTTTTTATTTTGAAACAATTTTAGGGTTAAAGGAAATTAAATAAAACTTTTAAAAACATTGAAACTTATCTTAGAGTTCGGAGGTACAATTTTGTATGGTCTTCCTAACATATTTTGGTCTTCTTTGTTATGGAAAATTTGACAAACTAATTGTTTAGAAATACCCTTAAAAAATAAAGAAAATAAAAAAATTTGACATGATAGAGACATAATGAATCTACATATATGAGTAATTTGCATAATTAATAAATTTAGAAAATGTTACTTTGGTAATTACTTATATATTTTTGTTGAGGCAAATGTAGTTTTGATAATTATTAGGTAATGTATTGGTCAATTAGTTGGTATCAATCAATTTGTCAATTAACACTAAAACATCAGCCCCTCCTTATCAAAGTTAGGTAAGATGGAATTAGTAATTGTTTAAGAACTAAATCAATTAAACAAGTCTTTGTTAAAAGAAAAAAAAAAATAATATTTATTAATCAACTCTCTCTGGCTGGCTTCTACGTTTATACAAGTAGTTAAAAGACCATTTTGGCCTATAATGGGACTACGGGGCACTCTTTTAAATACCTTATACCTAACACACCTAATAGAAGTGTAGTGTCATATCAAAATACTGCAATTAATTGATAAAAAACCATTGGTCAATAATTATATTCTCAGTTTTAACTGTTTTGTTAAAAATTTACTTTTTTTCTTCCAGGTATTTTTTATTTCCAAGTTTTCAATGTACATCTTAAATAATTTAATGCTTGTTTAGACTTTTTTTTAATAGAAAAAATAAGTATAACCTCAACTTTTCGTTGATTATTTACAAAAGAGTTTATAGAAGGGCAAAAAAAACTACAGAGATACAAATTTCAAAGATAAAATTGTTTAGTTTAAAAATTATTTTTTCAAATGCAACTTATATCATACACGTCAATTTATTGCTAAATGTTTGCTTTGACCATCATAATACTTCTTAAAATTTTTCCAACTTAATTTACTTCCTTCTATCTTGTAGAAGCCAGTTCTAACAATAAACGTTTCATGGAAAAATGTTAAAAAGCTAACCAACTTAAAACCTTTTAAATATTCTTGCCGAGCTTAGGGGAAAAAAATACCTAAAGAATAAAACATATATGTAATCAAAGTTTAGCACATAAGTAGTTGTCACTGTGGTATTGGCCCAAGTTTCTTTGCCCCACTGGTAAGTTAGTCCCATGTGTGTATGTGGTAACATTTGAAATGAGGGAATGAACTCGAAATTTATAGTACAAATTTTATATTAGTTGAGTGTTTACCAAATGATCAAATTTTATATAAAATATTTAGTGAAATTTTAAATATGATAAAAGTTGCAATTTAACTTAGAGAGTTGTGCATTCACAATTGAAATATGAAAAATAAAAAATCAACTTATACTTGCAACTTGGAGAGTTGTATCAATTAAAACCTCAACTTAATAATTTTATCAATTTAATTCATAAAACTTTTATAAATAAATTAATTTATACTAATTGTTAATAATTTATAATTTTTTTCACTTAATTTTATTTAAAATCAACTTAAAGACACTTAAAAATTTTTTCCAAATTCAACGAAAGTACAGGGAAAAAGTATCAAACATAACTTTTCATAAATAAATAAAGAAAAAGATACGAGAAGATAAAACAATACTCATATTAGAGTAAAAGTATCACTATCTACATGTTGATACACGTTTTAAAAAGAAAAAGAAAAAACAAAAAAGTCTTTATATACTTGTGAAAGTTATGAAATAACAATTTTATAATAAATTTCTAACGGATAGTCTAAATTATTCATCACAAAAATTTTAATTTCATTGATGTAATTTGTTAGTTTAAATTTAAATGATACATCTCCTAAAATTTGAGTATAAATTTTGAAGATGGGGTATGTGGAAATTCTCCATCATAACAAATTTTACAGATTATAGTTTTATTCCAATTTTCAACCAAAGTTGTGGTTAAGATTCTTAACAGCCATTATTCTTCTAAGAATGGTCCAACCATGAATGAGATTTATTTTAGTGAATTTATTTTAAATAAAAAAATTTTAAAATATTTACAAATAATAGTAAAGTACCACAATCTGATAAACTACTACATGTGTCTATCATGACACAAATAGTCGTCTATTGCAGATAAACAATAAAATTGTACTATATTTATAAATATTTTGATTTATTTTTCTATAATTGAAAATAATACTGTGTTAATTAATTATAATTTGAGTAACTCATGATAAGTATTATAATAATAATTCTTAGTGGTTGACATTTTTAAATAAAAAATTATATTGTTGACATTAATATTGTTTTTTGAAAAGGGCCTTAATATCGTTGAAGTATGCAAAGTTTCAACCAAGAATGAAGATTGAAATCTCAACGAGATCGTTTTCTTTCTTTCTTTCCATTTTTTATATTAAGAAAAAATTTATAAATTACAAAATTTTTAATTTGTGTGTCTTTTTTGCTTCATGAATTTATAAAAGATTTTAATATGATTTTAAACTTTCAAATTTTCTATTCAATAGGGTTTTAAATTTTAAAAAGTGTCTATTAACTCTTTAAATTTAATTTCAATTTTGTAATCTCAATTGATTTCTAAATTTTTAATTTTGTCTCTTATTCGTTTTTACTTCAGTAGAGCAACTCTAATACCTTAAGAGGTTTATTTATTTGTTTAATATAATGATGATGGTAATAATAGTTTTGGGTGATTTGTGCACAGTTTTTGAAGGTTAACTTTACAATGTTATAGCTAACATTTTATTTTGTTGTAAAGTTTATATATGTTCAATTTTGATCTCATTTGATAATTATTTAGTTTTTAATTTTTTATGTTTGAAAGCTAAGCTTATGAGCCTACTTCCACCTCAAATTTCTTTGTTACCTTATTCATTTTCTATCAATGTTTTAAAAAACTAATCCAGGTTTAAAATATGATGTTAAAAACTAGCCTTTATTTTTAGATTTTGACTAAGAGTTGAAATGTTTTTTAAAGAAATGTAAAACAATGATAAAGAAATTGAGTAGAAACAAGCATCAATTTCAAACACAAAAAACTAAAAATGAAACATGATTATCAAATGGAGCCTTCTCATTAACGAATGGTTAATTGCTTAACTGTTAAATTATAAATTTCATGTGATTTTTAAACTTCAATAACTTTGCCTATTTATCCTTATATTTTAAATAGGTACCATCAATATGCCTTGTACTTTCAATAATCCTCTTTCATGCTTTCAATGTGTAACAAATTGTTCTCATTAAATTTGTCAATTTACACTGATGTTATTTACTGTCTAAAACTTGTTCAATTTTAATTGAACACATCATCATTAAATAGTGCAACAACATATTATGTTAGTACAAAATTAACATAGGGCCATTGAATACAAAATTGAAAAATCTCTCGACCTATTAGACTCATTTTAAATGGGTGTTTTCGGACGAGAACATTAGAAATGTAAAAGTTGAGTTTAAATGAGAGTTGAGATAGTTAAAATTTATATAAAATGAGGAGATGGAGAGTGAAACCTGAAATCCGTTGATTTATGATATATGTTATAACTAGTTGAACGAAATTTAGATTAGCATTCTAAAAATATGTTATTCAACAATAACATAAAAGAAAATACAACAATAAAACCCTAGATTTTCAATTATTCTCCTATTATAAAAAAAAAAATGTAAAAGTTATCTCTATGCCCTTTTGTCCATCTTGCCTACCCCATCCCTTCCACCAAATATCCTTACAGACACACTATGTTCTTATCATCGTCTTCTCCTTTTCAATCTTTCTTCTAATCTCTCCATTCATTTTGAGCCCCCATTCTATTTTTTGTTGTTGTTTTTAAACATTTGAGAGAAGCTATGAAACTTGAAATTTGGAGCTATGGAGATAAATAATACATGGAGCATTGTTTCTTTGCCTGGTGATAAATATTCCATTGGGTATAAGTGCATATACAAAGCCAAGCAGAAGATTGATAGATCCATAGAAAGATATAAAGTGTGCTTAGTTGCTAATGGGTATACCCAATAAGAGGGTTTAGATTTCATTGAGACTTTTTACCCTATAAAAAAGTTTATAATTGTGTGTATTCTTCTTACTATGTTTGTTTCTTTGAATTGACCCCTTGTTCAGCTTGATGTCAATAGTGCTTTTTTTTTCATGGTGATTTGTTTGAAGAAGAGTCTACATGGATTTACCTTTGGGATACTCACCAGAGGGACATGTTTTAAGTTAGGGGAGTTTCTTGTTTGCAAATTGCATAAGTTCATATATGGTTTAAAGGAAGCTTCCCGTCAATGGTTTTTGTTTATCTCCACTACCTTTTTATCTCTTGGTTTTTAGCACTCAAGTATAATTATTTTTTTATCTTCAAGGGTTTTGGTTCTGACTTTATGACTCTTTGGGTGTATGTTGATGGTATAATCATCTAAAGAGCAAGTTCTTTTACTATTGCTCAATTAAAGTTCCTTCTCAACAAGATTAGTTTTAAGCTTAGGGATTTAGGGAATCTTAAGTACTTTCTCAATCTCGAACTTTCTCGATTTTCCAAGGAATATATTTGTCACAAAAAGGCATTATACTTTGCAACTTCTTAAAGATGTTGGACTACTTGGATCTCCCTATGGACCCCCATCTCAAGTTCTTACAAACGTGTGGTGAGTTATTAGATACCCTTCATCTTAAAGGAGACTAATTTATAGATTATTGTATTTAACCATCTTTTGACATGATATTAATTTTGTTGTTAACAAACCTAGTCAGCTTGTATCTAAGTCGCACAAGTCTCATCCCTCAGCTGCTCATCATTTGTTGAAATATTTGAAGACAACACATGGGTAAGGTATTTTACTTCAGCACACAACTAGTTTTCAGCTTCTTACTTTTGCTAATTCTAATTGGGCATCCTACTTTGGTACACGGATGTTCAACAACTAAATTTTGTGTGTTTATTAGTGATTCATTGGTGCCATGGAAATCGAAGAAACATACCACTTGTCTCTCAATCATGAGTAGAAGTTGAGTATAGGGCTTTGTTTGTTGACTGTCTATGAACTCATTTGGTTATCTTCTTTGTTGTTTGATTTACAGGTCTCATCATTCTTGACAAATTTATTTATTTATTTATTTGTAATAATCAATCTACAGTTAAAATCGCCACTAATCCAACATTTATTGAACGAATAAAACACGTCGAGTTTAATTGTCATTTTGTTCGGGACAAACTTTCTTATAGTTTTTTAAAAGCTTCTTCCCATACAAACTCATCAACAACTTGCTAACGTGTTTACGAATCTCTTGCTTTTAATGTTCTTTGTCCAAGATGATATTTTAGAATAATATGAAGTTTACCAAATAAGTTAATATATCATTTAATAATGTGTCCAATTATTATGAATAGGAGACTATTAAGAGAATTTTGTAATAGTTGTTAAGTTGTTATTTGTACACGTATATTTCTATTGGTTGGTTGTAACCATCCTTATTTATACAAGTACATTTTATTATGGAAATGAACCAAAGAATCTTCATTTCCCAACTTTACTCGTATTAAAAATTAATATGACAAACTAAAAATATAAAACGTTTATAATTTTAAAGATTTTTTATTTCCTCTTTGGCAGAGGGAGTTCACGTGCCCCACGTTACAAAATAGGAGAAAGGGAGCGAGACGAGTGCCTCCATTCCTAAAATTTTTCGTTTGGATGGGCCACTAATCAACAATATTCGTTAAAAATATCGGGGGGAAAGCAAAAAAAGAAAAACCCACCAATCCAATTTTCAGTTTGACCCATCAACCCCTAACTCTTTTACATTGTTGCCCTTCAACTTTAAATAAGTCACAAATGGCACAAACTATTTCTTTCTTCTTTTCTTTTAATCAAACTCTAAATACTAATTTGATTCTTATACCTTTAACTTTGGTTCGTTTTTATCTTATACTTCTAAAATATTCATTTTGATTCTTATACTTTTTTAAGTTTGATTAATTCATTTTGGTCCATATACTTCCAAAATATTCATTTTGATCATATATTTCTAAAAAGTGATCCTTTTTATTACTTCATTTTCATTTTACGGATAAAGAAAAAATTATCACTTTTTAAAAATGTAAGGACCAAAACGAACAAAAATCAAAAGTAAATAGACAAAAGTGAATCTAAGTTTAAAGTAAAAAAAGACTAAAATAAATATTTTAAAAATACAATACTAAAATGAACCAAAATCAAATGTACCACTACAGAAGCATGTAAACCTAAAATTAATTTTCATAATTATAAAATATATGGAGTAAAAATTAGATTCTCTCACTCCTTGATCAACAATACAAATTTCTTCTTTATTTTAGTTGAAAAACAAATGGGGATAAAGAATTCAAATTTCTAACTCTTTAAATCAAAAGTATATACTTGAGCTAGCTAATTATATTTGTTGAAATATCTTGAATCTATTATGTAAGGTTAGGAACGACGAAATGGAATTCATTTTTAGCACATATAATTATTAGAATTTAACATTTTTGTATTTTTTATTTTTCTTATTATATATGTAAAGCAAAAAAAGAAAGAGAAAAATATAATCCGTAGAAGTGTGATGGAGAAAAAGAAAGGAAGGGAGTGGAAGGAGAGGACACTGAGGAGAGCAGCTTAGCCGCCATTTTCTCCCTTACTTAACTTTGTATTTGTTGAGTTTTTTGAAAATTTGCGACTTTCACCTACTCCCCACATTTTCTAATTTTCAATTTTTGATTAATCGGGACGTTAAAGCAGACTTTTCAAACCAAAGTCCGTGGAAATGAGTTGGAAGGAAAGAGGGTGGGGGGTTGTTGGCTTCGAACCCTTCTCATTTCATTGGTCAAATTTGATGACCCTATTCTTTTTTGTCATTACTCTCTATTTTATGTTTATTTATTTATTTATTATTTTTTTTTTAAAAAAAAAAATTACCCACTAATTAATTTAATTAATGCCGCCTTGCTTTTGGTTTGGTAGCCCTTTGAAAATTGCCTCTCATCTCCACTTCCTCCTCTCATTCTACCTACCATCTTCAACATTTCGCCCTTACTCAACCCTTTCTCTTTCTTCCCCCTTTATAAACTCCTTCCCCCGCATTCTCTTCCCATCTCACGGTCTCTCGCCAAATTTCTGAGTGGCTCAATCGACTCCATAAGAGATCTAAAAAACCCTCACTTTAATCATTACAATGGCTCTTTCCAATGCCGCCGCTCTCTCTTCATCCAAATTGATCTTCAATCCTCTTCTTGAGCCTAAATCCCACCAACCCACTTCTTTTTTTGTTCCCTCAAAGACCCATCTCAGGCTTCGCCAACGGATCTCTGCCGTCCACGCTGCAGAGCCCGCCAATGACAAGGTTGTTGTTGAGACCCCACGCAAGAAGACGGTGCCGGCGCCGTCTACCAACGAGAAATGGAGTTTGGAGAGCTGGAAATCGAAGAAGGCTTTGCAGCTTCCTGAGTACCCGGATCAAGCTGCTCTTGAGACTGTTCTTAAAACCATCGAGTCGTTTCCTCCTATTGTGTTTGCTGGTGAGGCTAGGAGCTTGGAGGAGAGGCTTGGTGAAGCTGCCTTGGGTAACGCTTTCCTCTTGCAAGGTGGGGATTGTGCTGAGAGTTTCAAGGAGTTCAGTGCTAATAATATTAGGGACACATTCAGGATTCTTCTCCAGATGGGTGTTGTTCTTATGTTTGGTGGACAAATGCCTGTCATTAAGGTACCATTTATCTCCGCTTTTTCGTTTCAGATTCTTTTGTTTTCTGAAGATTTCTGGTTGTTTAATCATAGTGTTTGTTGTGTAACTTCAACACTGATTTAGGTGGGACGAATGGCTGGTCAGTTTGCAAAGCCAAGATCAGATCCTTTTGAGGTGAAGGATGGAGTAAGTCTGCCAAGCTACAAGGGGGACAACATTAATGGCGATGAATTTACTGAGAAGTCAAGGATTCCAGACCCTGAGAGGATGATTAGAGCTTACACTCAATCTGCTGCAACTCTCAACCTTCTCAGGTCCTTTGCTACTGGAGGATATGCTGCAATGCAGAGGGTCACCCAATGGAATCTTGATTTTGCTGAAAACAGTGAACAGGGTGATAGGTAAGCCAAGTTCTTCTGTACAGCTTTTAATTGTGTCTTGAATTTAGAAGCAGCACGAGTTGTCTTTACTTGAAACGAATTTAGTAGCTTTGATAATGATCAGATTAGAATCAGCCAATTGTAGTACCTCTAGCTCTTGCAAGCTTATTTAAGTTTTGAGATGATCAAGAAAAACTGTGTTGAACTTGCCTAGTCTTCAGTTCTGAAGCTTATAATCACCAAAGGTTAAAGTGTATTCTTAAATTGCTCAAACAGGTATCACGAACTTGCTCGTCGTGTCGACGAGACCCTTGGATTCATGGCTGCTGCAGGACTTACTGTCGACCATCCTATTATGACAACAACTGAGTTCTGGACCTCTCATGAGTGTTTACTTTTGCCTTACGAACAATCACTTACCAGACTGGACTCAACTTCTGGCCTCTACTATGACTGCTCAGCTCACATGCTTTGGGTTGGGGAACGAACCCGACAACTCGATGGTGCCCACGTAGAGTTCCTTAGAGGGGTTGCTAACCCTCTTGGAATTAAGGTAGCTTCTTAAAGCTTATTTTACTTTGGCATGATGATCTAATGTTTGTTGATGAATTAAATGTTATACATAACAAACAACGATTAATATGGTTTTTGCAATGCAGGTGAGCAACAAAATGGATCCAAATGAGCTGGTTAAACTTGTTGAAATCCTCAATCCCGATAACAAACCAGGAAGGATAACTGTCATTGTAAGAATGGGTGCTGAGAACCAGAGAGTAAAGCTTCCCCATTTGATTAGAGCCGTACGAAAGGCAGGGCAAATTGTGACATGGGTCTGTGATCCTATGCATGGAAACACCATTAAGGCACCATGTGGCCTTAAAACACGTCCATTTGATGCTATTCTGGTAAATTTCTCTTCTATTCCTATTGGCTATATCTAGAAAATTTCCTGATTGCTAAATTTGAGATGCTTGAACAACATAAAGAGATTGTGATAGTTACTTCTGAAGGGGTCTTACTATTAATCATTAAAACGGCGGAGGGGAAAATAATGGTCTTTTATGGGAAATCAGATGGGACCAGAAATGTGGAAGTTTAAGTAATATAGAGCGTTGAAGTAGATATAAGATTGTTAAGCTATCATTTTTCAAATGATGATAGTTCCACTACAGATAGTAGAATCTTAATATGTACATCATCCTACTTAACCAGCAACATCCCTTTTGCATCAAAATTCTCCTGTTGATGACCACTGCCTTCTGAGTGCCCGATCGTTTTTCTTATAGGCCGAGGTCCGAGCATTCTTTGACGTGCACGAACAAGAAGGGAGCCATGCTGGAGGAATTCATTTGGAAATGACTGGACAGAATGTGACAGAATGCATTGGAGGATCCCGAACCGTAACATTCGACGACTTATCTTCAAGATACCACACACACTGCGACCCAAGGCTGAACGCTTCTCAGTCTCTTGAGCTTGCTTTCATCATTGCGGAGAGGCTTAGGAAGAAGAGGATTGGAAAGCAAACCCCTCTTTCCCTAAGCTTCTTTTAAACAGATGGAGAAATTTCTCAGTAGCATTTTGTGTTCACTTGTGAATGAGTCTGGAGGAGTTGGTAATTGCCAGAAACTCAATATTCAGTAACCTCATTCTACCAATATATGAATGGTAGGAGGTAATGTTGAGGATCATATTTAGTTTTGAAGGATTGGAGTATTTTGATGTAGAGAATAAGTGAACTCTAACCAAGGAGCTGGAGGATCACAAGTTTAGAATATGCTTTTGACTAGTTTGTCTTTTTGAGTTCCATTCATTTATGTACTCTTGAAATTTAATTTCTCCGATTGTGGGGCCGGAATTTAGATTTTGAAGAGTTTCAATGTATACTAAACCTAATTAAAAATTAAATTGAAACTCGGATATTTATTAATTAGATAGTCTAATTGTTTTTAATGTCAATTTTTACTCTTATTTAAAGTTGGTCTTAAATTTAAAACTGATTTTTTTAGACTCCAGATTTTAAAATTTGTCTAAAAAATTTGAATCTTGATAATATCAAGTAGATTAAAGACTTATTAATTTCATATTAAAAATGTATAGTGAACATGAGTTTAACTCTTGTACTATCAACTCCTGAGGTTTGAAATTCAATTCTCTTATCAGCATATTGTAAAATGAAAATTAAAAAATCTATAGACATGTTAAATACAAAATTGACGCTCAGAAATCGATAGAAACACATGTGAGTCGTGGAATTAAATTCGTTTCTACTTAATTTGATTAAACTTAGTATTTTAAATTTGAATCTAAGTGGGAATAGTTCGAATATCACAGTGGTGGGTAGTTATAATTTTTCTAAAATTTCAACAACTGTACTGCATTATTTTAATTTATTTTTTTAAGCAGGTGATGCTCGTGGTCCCGTAGATTTGGCTGGACTTGTGTAAACTTTCTTTAGTTGTTAAAATATATATTTTTAGTACGATAAAAACAGACAAGTCACTAACAAATATTATATGTCAGTTAAGTTCTCTAGTTTTGATTAAATATATTAATGATCTTATACAGAGTTTGCCTATTTATCCAATATATTATATTTATGAATAATAAGTTCTTGGTCTAATATATATAAATGATAGGGCATACCTTTCTTTGCAAAATCTAGTTTTCTATAAATGATAAATATAGTGACTGCATGTCTCTATCGTTTAAAGATCTTTAGGTGATGAATTGTCTGCTTTTTGTTTTTTTATCATTCACTTGCCTTACATATCTTTCAATCATTTTGTTCTCTAATTTAGTATATTAGCATGTTTATCAATGATATATTTATTTACCACATATCAATTTGGACTATTGTAGACTTCTCCAATTTATTTTCTTTAAACAAAAGGGAATTTTAAATTAGTCTTGGGTAAAAAGTCATCAATTCTTCTAGAGATTTCTCTGGTTCCAAATCAAGCCTCGCTGTTCTTTACAAAAATTTTAAAGAAAAGAAAAAAAAAACTATAGAATTAATATTATGCACGATATGCATAGTTGTTAGTTGTGAAATGGTAGATTATTGCTTGCAAGGGGTGAACTAGCTATGCCTAGTTGCTAGATATTATTTTCAAAAAAGAAGTCTAGAGATTAATTTTTTTTTTTTAAAAAAAAGACAATAAAATAAATTAAGACTGATTTAGTAACCATTTAATTTTTTATTTTTATTTTTTAAAATTAAACCTATAAACACTTTTTTCACCTATAAATTTCATTATTTGTTATCTATTTTTTCAGCAATGTTTTCAAATATCAAACCAAACTTTTGAAAACTAATTTAACTAGAAAAATTAGTTTTCAGAAACATATTTTTGTTTTTAAATTTTGGGTAAGAAACAAATTGAAAAATATGTTTGATTAGCCCTCCAGATTTATGGAACTTTTGTTATCCTCAGTCCTTTGGACGTTAGTTAAGCAAACACTACACTAAACCTAAAGTAACTATAAATGCTAAATTAAAACTTTTAAAATCAGGAAATAAACAAATACAAGCAAACCGTAGCGATTAAAACCATAATTCACCAGGGTAAATGCATTAAAAAAAGGTAAATTTTAACGGACGGTGCTGCTACAGTTGGTGGCGAACTTACTTTAGAAAAAAACGTATTAGTAGCTTATATTAACCAAAATTTAGTTTTGACTAGATAAACCACTAGCATTTTTGACAGAAAGTTCCTGTCCCCCACCCAAGTAAAATCACTTGAGAGAAGATAGTAGAAGCAGAAATATCGAAGTAGACATTCACTCTCTCGCTAGATCTGTATGCGTATAACAGAAAGAAATGCCAGAAACCTCCTAAAAAGTTCAAGCATGCTAAGAACAGGTTCCTGATGAACTATTATCACTTATCTCAGACATTAGATCATTTGGTGTAATTGCAATAAGAAATGCTGAAGATAATAATCAAATCCATAGTTCTATTGGCTCTGAACCAGAGTAAAGTAAAACATTCATGGTAATCTAATTATGGGCAAAGCCCTTCCTAGTAGTATGGCATGTATCGCATGGGCCTTCGGAAACGGGGCGTTTTCCTGTAGCAGGATGTGAGGAAAATGATTTGAGTATCAACCCTGATAGATGTGTATATATAATATATATATATGTCACGCAGGAAACTTACCCATATCCTCCATATGGTGAGTAAAAATAAGGGGCCATGTAAGGCCTCCTGGATCGATAACCCATGTAAGGATTGTAACGCTGAGGAAAATACTGCTTCATCCCAGGAATATTTGTTCGCTTTTGTTGAACCTGAGATGAATAGGATGATATTAAAACCATTTGTCAGAAGTTATTAGAACTTGAACTACATGTACAGATAATGACGCCAATAATACAAGGTGTATAATAAGTATGCCAATTCGAATACTTGACGGAACAGACGCATGGATCATCCTTTTCTCCAAGGAACTACCTTCAATTGTCTTCCATGCAACTCTGACTCATTTAAAAGGAGTGCCTCCTGAACAGCTTCGGCTTCAACAAACTCCACATAAGCGAAGCCCTTGGGATGACCAAATTTATCCGTAAGAATAGTAACCCTGTTGACAGTACCACAAGATTGGAAATGCTGCTGCACTTCTTCAGGCGTACACGCATAATCAACCTGCAAGTTCAATTCAAGATTATTTAATCAAACATACAATTTCTATAAAACACAAATTACATCTAAAGAGAAGCATGGAAACTGATAACAGTATAATACCAAAGAGGACCATCTAAAAATTTGTGCATATTTCATTACACTCAAAAGTACAGCTCAAAAATGTTGATTGATTCTCCTTTAACCTGATCAAAGGACAGTGTGATCCTTAATCTTAAAAGTTAAAACTTGAAAAGAAGATGAACCAATCCTCATGCATAACTGCTCCTAGAGCAACTGAAAAATTATTGAATTGGTGTACGATATTACCTCCACATCAGTAGCCGATGGCCATGTCTTAAAAGAAATTTTTATTTCTATTTCTGTATGCACGTGGCTCATGGCAACCGCAGAAGGCTCTTTTAACTTCATCTACTTAGTTGTACATATATCAATGATAAAATCACTCCCACCCTATTATTTAACCACGTCAAAAGGAGGCAACTAAGACAAACTTAAGCAATCGATACTCTTAACATATGTTGGGGACTTGTTACTCATCCATAAACGTGTAGTGCTATTATGATTTATGAGAGTTAATTTTAGTGTATGTCTAGTAATTAGCCCCTCTCCTCAAGCATTGTCCACTCTAAAAAATACACAGTTCATTTGCACCGAGTATATCTCCTTCAGACAGGATAAACTACACGAGCAATTCTCATCCCCCATCTCCATAGATCCAAAAACTATCCTAACACCACTACAAAACTCTCCACCACCTCAACTTCAAGTTTAATTCAATTGACACTAACGTCAAGTAAACCACTCATTGGTAACCGCCAAGTACCATAACTGAAAACTCAATATCTCTTCTGCATAGATAGGCTACTTATTTGAAGCATAGATAGAAGCTAGAAACACATCAACTCTTATATTACAAGGCACTCAGAAGTGAAAACCTCACAAAATAAAACTAAAAGGAAGGGGAAAATAAATTATGCTAAAGCTATCCAAGGGGCAGAAACTGTTCCACTGAGGATAGATAATTGCCTGTGACAAATTTCCAGCAAGTAATACCTGCGAGGGAGATAAATAGAACCAAGATATCGATATCAAAGCTACAAGAAAAGCAAAATTATGTACCCTCACAAGGACAGTTAAATAGCCCTCATTTATGAAGCATAAGTTACCATTACCATCATTCCCAGCAGCAAGAATGCTCTGCAACTAACATTGCATGCAAATGATTTGCCTCCATAGATGTGATCATGCCCTCACGTATTGAAGTTGAAGCTTCTTTAATTCACATTCCCATCCATCCCTAAGTTCGCAATTGATCCAAAGAACTATACACACAATTGTATATACTTCTTTGGATCAAATGAACTAAATCAAGCAATGTCATTTTTTCAATCGTCACATTCCTTTTCCTCTTTTTTTTTCAAGTCACTCAGTTTCCCTCTATCAATTACAAGGGTTTATTTTCCATCTTGCACTCTCTTTTATGGATATTCCTTTTCCCTTCCTTTCTTTTCTCTCTCTTTCTCTTTCTCTTTCTCTTTCTTTTTTCTTTTTTCTTTTTTCTTTTTTCTTTTTTCTGTAAACAGGAGAAACTTCTTTTCTTTTGTTTTGATCTTTTTTCCTTCAATTTGTTTCAAACATACATAAGATTTTCATTTTTTTACCGCTTGAATACAATCCTAATGACACAATAAGTAATTTTTCCTAACAGAATTATATTGCAATCATCCCAGAGCAAATACTGAGAACTTCGGGTTAGATGAATGACCCTGCGATCATAGTGAGACAAACAAGTTAAATATCTACTCTGACATGGAGAAGAAGCACATCCACAACAAAGGAATAAAGAAAAAAGACAAACATAGGGCAAGAATTATAGTTAAATGGATACATCAATACTTAGCTAAAACTAAAGGCAGCAAAACGCCCGATAACACACACAAGACAGGGACCAAAATAATATATCTAAAACTCTCGCTGTTAAGCCTTTAAGTAATACGTGATTGCAATATCTCTGACTTGAGTTCGTGGAACTCCCAATACCAATAGAAAGGAAAAGGAACTCAAAATCATTTTATCAAACCCTAGTTAGATGCAACTTGATATTGATAAAAGGTAAAAGTATAACACAGCAATTGTTGTGCAGGAATAAATGACATCTATGTACACCTAATCTTCGCCTAGATATGCTCATCTACGGAAATTAACACCAAAACAGCTTAGCTAGTAGCGAAAGCTGCAATTGTCAGGTTGCAAAACAAATATAATCAAGATCAGCATGCTTGTGAAATAGCATTTGATCAATTGAAAAGTGCACTATATGAAGAATAACGAGAAAAACTTATATCAAGACCATAGTTCTCATCTCACGTTGCCAACAAACACAGATCGCGAATCTGCCTCCTCTTTGCTTTCTTGACTTACAGCCGAACCAGCTGGATCTGTATGAGGTATTGTAAACAGGCAGATTAAAGATGCTGCCGTAGAAATTTCAAAATTAATATAGTCTTAGGTAATTCGAGATGAAGGTAAACCTTGAACAGCGCCCATCTCCTTTTCTACTTTGGCTTGCATTTCGCGAAGAGCAGCTGCCTCCTCCTCCATCTCCTTCAATCGCTTCTTCATCTCGTCCAGCTCCTGTAGTATCCATAGAACACAACAAATTCATATACCACAGAGATCGAGCTTTCATTACACAACCATACTGATCATCGATCTATATAATTGTGAGAGAGGGGGCAGAGAAAACCTTGATGGCGTCGTCGTCGGCGGCAGACATGTCAATGTCACCCTCCTCGACCGGGATCTCTCCGCCGTACACCTCGTGCTCCTCTTCCTCCATTTCCGTTCTTCCCTGTGTCCGGGCCGGCGTCTGCAATACGATATAGGGTAATCTAGAAAGCCCAACCATGGACCATTTTATAATGAACAAGAAAGACTCATTCCAAAGGGCTGTATGGTAAGGTCCCAAGTGTGAGTCAACCTAAGTCCATGAGAGCTCAGCCCAAATACTTGACCTTTGGTTCATAAAGCTCTGTGTTACGGTTCCTAAATTGCAATGAATTGGATTAGGGTCTCTCTCAATTTTACTCCTACGTTAAAGTCAGTTTAAGTTTGGTATTTACCAATTGTACGATGAAAGAGAGAAAATTTGTACAAATTACCAAATTGGAGGGCTCAAATCAAATTTGGCCTTCTTTCAGATTTTCAATGAAATATGGTCTTCTGCTGGTATCAACATCGTATGAATTTATCAAACTACCCCAAAATTGTTATCCAGAGGCACCCGCACTACTTCTGCTCTCAACTCTTGGTCTCGTCCCTCAGTCCCCACTATTTCCTTTTTCTTTTTTTTTTTTTCTTTGATTCTTTTTCTGTTTTTTTTAGTGCATTTCTTCTTCCTTTTTTTTTACTTTTGTTTTTTTTTTTGTATGTCTTCGAACTTACTGGGAAAGAGCTCTCTATGACTTTTCCAAACTTCAACGCAACCAACTCGCAAAAGTGAGAAACAAGAGACAAGAGAGTGAGAGAGAGCGAGAGAGATAGGTGTGATTGCGAATAAGGAAATGAAGCGAGAGAGATACGTGTGATTGCGAATAAGGAAATGAAGCGAGAGAGGTTGGGAGGCCCAAATGAGCGAGGTTGGAATTCCTTGTAAAGTTGACCAGTTAACTTCGTTCGCTCATCTGGGCCTCTCAACCTCGCTCTCACTTCCTTTCCTCACTCACAATTAATCACTCTTGTTTCTCTTGCTCGCTCCCTCACACTCTTGCTCGCTCCCTCACACTCTCTCACATTATTTATCTCCTTCTCATCAAAGTTTGGAAAAGTCAGAAAGAGCTCATTTCTGGTAAGTTTGAAGACATATTAAAAAAAAAAAGAAATGCATAAAAAAACCACATAAAAAAGAATCAAAGAAAAAGGAGGATAGTGGAGACCGAGAGACGAGAGCGACACTCAAGAGCGAAAGTCGTGTGGGTGCTTCTGAATAACGATTTTGGGGGCAATTCGGTTAATTCACACGAAGTTGACGCCAACATAAGGCATATTTCATTGAAATTTTGAGATGAAGCCAAATTTCATTTGGGCCCTTCAATTTGAGCCACTTATACAGATTTTCCATGAAAGAACTTTTATACAATAATAGTGAGTTGGTGCACACTTCAACCACTCGAGCCATTACTTACATTTCTTAAAAGTGGACGAAACATTGTCTTATTGAACTAAAAAAAGGTTAGTACATCTCACCTGCGACAAAATAGCTAATAACAACCTTTGGTAAAGATGGACAAAATTGTTTAGTGTATTTTTTTGGATCAATTTATAGCTTGTTTAATTTTTTTTTAATATTTTTTATTTTTATTTTTATCCTCTAACCAACTTTTTTTCTTTAAGTATAAATGTAGAGATGGAAAATCAAACCTTTAATATTTTGAGAGAAAATTCGGTTGAGTTAAATTTATTCTAACATCAAACAATTAATATATTATTGAAATAGGCACGTCACATCATTATTTAATTCAATTTATAAGTAGAGACATATAATTATAATTAAAAACATTTAGAAACATTATTAAAGGTTAAAAGTTAAAAAAAACTATAGAAATTTAAGTGAAAGTATGTTAATTTTTTTTATTAATTAAAATCAAAACTTAATTTGAAAAAAAAAATATGAATTATAAATGAAAACTATTATAAATAGAAAAAATATCAAATCATTTACAAATATAAAAGAAATTTCACGATGGATGGTGAAATTTTCCTAAATTTGTAAATAGTTTGTCATTTTGCTATATTTAAAGACAACTAAATTATAAAGTTAAAACTTCATTTTAGTAATCAGTTTATTACGTCATATCTACTCGACGTTTAAAATATTTATTTTAGTATTTTATTTTTTTCATAAAATAAATTATTAAAATAATAATAAAGAAATAAATAAAATCATTTGACTCTCAAACCACCTGTTATTAACATTTTTGGTTGTGCTGTTATTCTCTTAATTATCCCAATGATATAAACATCTATCATTTCTTTTGGCCCACGCGCCACGTACTTGTGCATGTTATATAATATTTATACACATGTTAAATTTGACTAAAATTGATGGGAATCAATCCAATTCAACTATGTGATTCATGATCAGCCAATAAGTGTATGCCACAAGTTTAATGAGTTTGAGCCAAAAAATTACAAGAACTATTGAGTACTCACTTTCAAGTTAAGGTATCCACACACATGTATGGTAAAGAGTTGCATCCATTTCAGCTTCCAATTTACGAATTCATATTCATTTTCTCACTGTTAATACATTTTATATGTACCTTTTAAACTCATCTATTTTTATTTAGACAGGTTCATGTATGGACTTTTGGCTGAATTTTATACAGATATGGATGCAATTTTGTTATATGATGAATGAAAAATGAAAGAATAAATCTAAAGAAATTCTTTTTTAAGTTTTAATCTCTTTTCTCTTTTCTTATTGTTGAGGGTGGCTTAAGGCAAGCCTCAAGCCTACAAGTGGGTCCAAACTTAAAGGAAAACATAAGTTTGCATAAGAGTTCGTGTGTCCCAAGAGGAAAAGCTAAATTTTTGCGTTTCGGGTCAGACGAAATAAGCTTGTGAAGTTTCATCAAAGGAGAAATGAACGAGTTGAGCTTGCAATTAGCACTTTGCAACCAACTCGAGGGCCACATCTACGTCGACACAAAAAATATTGCACATATTCTCAAAGCATGAGTCAAAGAATGGGTGATCTTATAAATACTCTCACATCAACAACCTTAAAGGATAAACAATTCTCTCTATGTTTAATCGAGTTAAATACTTCTTATACTATCTTAGTCATTAGATCAAAGTGTACTCAATCCAACAATACATCAGGGTGAGTACTTTCATGCAGAATAGCTCCAACGATGTATTCAAACTAGATAAATGGGTTAGAAAAGCACTAAATCCCTGCGTGTGAGTGTCTCGCACCACCAATTTGTACTATTGAATTTCTAGAATGTTTGTTTGTAACTTTTAATTTATTTTGTTCAATTAGATATTACAAAAAGTTCAAAATCTCCAAGATAGTAACAAGTTCTCTCTAGCTCTCCTTATGGATAAATATTACCTTTTTGTCTTTTACTATTCTACTACATGATTATTGATCATTGTTTACTCTCTCGAATTTATTTTTTGATAGTAAGAAATTTTAAGGGGTAATTGTTTTAAATAGTAAAGCGACTGAAAATATATTTAAATATAATAAAATGTCATTGTGTATAAGTGATAGACACTGATAGACTATATTAATAGTCTATAAATATCGATAAATAATAATATTTATTATATTTACGAGTAGATCAACTATTTTGCTCTATTTAAAATTGTATTTATAAGAAAACATAATTTTCGTGAAAGTGTAATTGTAAGAGACTGAGTGGTCAAATAATGAAACAATGAAGAAAATTATAGCGAAACATACGCACCGACTGCGGGTTATTATCATTACAAAACCTCTTCTCTTACTTCATTTAAATTGTTCTTCTCGAAGCTCAAATCAGGTGCATACGAACTCACACTACTCACTTCCCTGCTCCAATGCATTTGACCCACGTGTCAAACGGCCACGTGTCAACCATCATACGACTGCCTGAGTTCCTTAATGATCGATTTGACAGCACACAGTAATTAGCTTTCTAGTTCTTGCAAAACCCGAAATGGGAGATAATTTGCAATTATTGTAATGTGTAGATCATCGCCTGCTTTCACATAACATTGCTTGCTGGTACTGGAGATCTGCTGTACTTCAATCGGTGGGATTTTTTAAAGGGGCTACTGAGATCTGTTACTCTCTTTCTTCTTGCTGGATCCATTTCTAGCTTCTTCTTCTTCTTCAGTTTTTGGGAGAAGGGTGTTGGTGCGCCTTGAGTTGGAAAGATGGCGAGCGGTGGTGGGTATGGGGATGCCAATCAGAAGATAGATTATGTGTTCAAAGTGGTGTTGATCGGAGACTCTGCGGTGGGCAAATCTCAGATTCTGGCGCGGTTTGCTAGAAATGAGTTCAGCTTGGATTCGAAGGCTACAATCGGGGTCGAGTTTCAGACTAGGACACTCGTTATTCAGCATAAGAGTGTTAAAGCTCAGATCTGGGATACTGCGGGCCAGGAGAGGTACTATTTTCTTCTTTTTCTTTCATGTTAGGGCTTTTGGTGGATCTTTAATGGGTTGGATTTTGGGGCAGAGTTGTGGATGATGGATGCATTTTGTAATATTCAATTTCATTTGTCTACTAGTAACTGGGATTTGGGAGTGGGATAAAACTTAAAAGGAAGATTATTCTCTCTTTATTTGCTCTGGAAAGATGCTGTGGCTTTTCCCTCTATTTGCACGGAATCAGATTACTTGTTTGGTGAAATGTTTATGATTCTGAATTGTCTGTCTGTATTCGAAAGGGAATGTGATGATAACAAGTATGAGCACAAGTGAATCTTCTCGAGTAGCATCTTTCATGTAGTTCTCAGAAAGAATGGCTTTGCTGATATCCTTTTGTTGGAAGGTTGTCGTGTGGAGGATCTGCTTCTTTTTCATACTCTTATTCAATTTCAGTCTTGTGATTCTTCCTTTAGCTTATCTTGAAGCTTAACTATGTTGGATTTGATCCCTTGCAATCTGATCCTTAGTATGAAAATTCTATAGCTGGTTATTGGAGTTTTTAAGTTAAACGATTATTATATACAGCTGAATAAAGGTTCAAAATTCTATAAGTTCTTTTTTGTTCTGGGTTTGCTTCTTTTATTCTGCTATTATAAAAATAGCCGAGAATATGCCATTGAAGGTCATAGAAATGCCATATATCTTAACAAATAGAGTATTTGAACAGATACAGAGCAGTTACAAGTGCATATTACAGAGGGGCTCTTGGGGCAATGCTTGTCTACGATATCACGAAACGCCAGACCTTTGATCATATACCCCGGTGGCTTGAGGAGTTGCGGAGCCATGCTGACAAGAACATTGTTATCATCTTAATAGGAAACAAAAGTGATCTCGAAGACCAGCGCGCAGTCCCCACTGAGGATGCCAAGGAGTTTGCTGAGAAAGAAGGTTTGTTTTTCTTGGAAACCTCGGCACTGGAATCAACCAACGTGGAGAGTGCCTTTATGACTGTCCTAACTGAGATCTTCAGTATCATGAACAAAAAGAATTTAGCTGCTGGTGAAAATCAAGGCAATGGCAACTCTGCATCCCTAGCCGGTGGTAAGAAGATCATTATCCCGGGACCCGCGCAAGAAATCCCAGCTAAGAGCAAGATGTGCTGTACTTCAACATGATTTGTTTGGAAGTAGACTGAAATGGGGCGAACTAGGTTGGTGCATCCTTGATTATAGCAATTTTTTTTGACTGGTGTGATGTTTTTCTGAGGTCATTTGTATATTTTATTGTATGCTTTAGTCTGCTAGGGCTAGCAGCTGAAGTTTATATACTTGGAAGGACGACAAATGAGGTTGTCATTTACCTTTTTTTAAAATAGAAGCTGTCTTTCTTTTTTTTCTGGAAATGTGAGAAAATCTGAAGTTAACACCATGTGGGTACTACACTATGAAAACTTACTGCCTGTTGTCTTTCATCAAGTAGCTTCTTCTAAGGCTGGTTGACATATCATATTTTCCATAATAATCTAGAGGGTTTGGAACATTTGATTGGGTGATTCTGCCTCTCTCTATCCTTGTTCTGAATCTTCTGATATATTCGATTAAATAGTTTTTTTGGTTTCTTTCTTGATCATTTTTTTTTTTAATTGAAGCTGTCTGATAAATAATAATAATAATAATAATAATGAAACTGTGTACATTTAATAAAGGAAGAAATTTCTTTGATGAAGTTGTTGAATTTTTCGATTAAAGATCTTGTACTCATACGTATTTATGCAAAAATAAATAAGAATCATGGATTGAGTTTTCGTACTCAATTTTTGGTGGACTTTTTGTTTCAACCTTTCAATTTTTTTATGTTTATTTTACTTCGGGTTTTTTAATTTTCAATTTTTTTCCCCATGAGCTTTACACACAAAATCGTTTCTTATTGAAAATTTCGCATTTAATGCTTTGACCTGACAAAATTTGCCTTGGCGGTTCTGAATTAAAAAGATAAAAAAAGGGTTTCAAATTACATAGGTTAGTTATTAGATTTTCAAAAGAATTTGACTTGTTATTAAACTATTGTTATAAAAAATTTCAATTATTATTCATAGTAACAGGGAGTTGATAAATTAAGATAAAAGGAAAAAGGATAGAAGGAAAAATCAACATTGCTCAACCGCGTAAAATTTGTATTATCAATTTTTAGCCCAACGATATAAATTTGTATTATCATAGATCAAAAGTTTGATTATTCACTCATACATTATACATTATAAGAGATAGAAGATAAATCAAAATAGAATTTAGACAATTTTTTTTTAATAGGATGATATGAGCCATGAGTAATCTTGAAGGAGTTAGAAACACAAATATGAAAGCAATTTGGACTTTTAACACTCTGACTACGTCAATTTTAAGGATTTAACATGCTTCTTCTAAAAACCGAAAAATAGACGTTTGATACTTGTTGTAGCTAAAAATTGAAATGAATTTTCTTGAAGATTTTGACCACGAACACTTCGTGGACCACCACAAGAGACTTCCTCGTTATTCTCTGGCCTTAGAACGAATTGTAGAGTCCAAATTGTGATGAATTTGGAACGAATTTTAAGGCAATAAAAGGTTTTGGAGAGTTTGTGAATTAGTGAGAATTTTCAACAAAATTCACAAGATTATCCAACCATTTTCAAGTTAATCATCCTTTATTTAAAGAAGAATACATGCAAATCAAATTTGCCATGAATTGATACCAAATTTGATGATTAAGCAAGTGGATTTGGAGGGTTTCTAAAACATCGACCTCCTACTTCATGCAAAATGAAAAAAAAATAATAATAATTTTAAGATTTTTTTTTCGTTTTTTTTTTTAAAATCAATTCTTTTAATTAATTTTAAACAATAATAAATTAATTTAAATAATAATTGATTATATATTATATTAATTATTTTTTTCACTTTCTCGATAATATCTAATCCAATGAATCTCTACTTATGCAATCAATATTTAAATCATGTTTAAATATTTTCCGACTTTCCAAATTTCATTTAATTCATAATTAAACGAACAAACTGCAAAAATTACTCCCTTAACAAATTTGATCGTTTTCAAATTCTCTCGTTACGCTGTTCTAAGGTTTAGTCTATGAGCTAACAAAGGGACCTAATATACCTAAAGATCATGAGCTCCAACAATTTGAAATTAACTGGCTAAACTCTTTAACCTAGTTAATTAACATTCGTTAACTACCAGGGCATTCCATTATAGCTCAGTAGCTGCACTTTTCTTATTGTATATATATTTCCTTCCACTTAATATAACCATAACTAGTAAAGTTGCTCATAATTACAATTGGGTCAAAATTACCGTTTTACTTCTATAATTATATCTTGTTCTTAAGTCTCGTTGATCCTCTAATGAACAATTTGGTTTGTGGTCCAACCACCAAATCGAGTCCCTTTCAGGTCAATGAGAGCGTGGGTCCCTTGTCTAAGACCCGGAAACAGTACTTAAGGGAATAACTTCTCTACTAACTTTAAATTAGGTATGAGTGAATTCTATCTCGCAAGACTATGTCCCCAGCTATCTACCTGGTCTTATCCTTAAAATGGCAGGCTTATTGAGTTGGCAAATTCTGGTCACTCTCACCCATGCATATTAAAGGATAATCTCAAATAAACAGGAGTTCATAGTTAGCTCAGGATTAAGATTGAGTTACCTAGGTCATCATTTCGAAATAACCAATTTTAACAATTAATGGCGTTATAAAGTAAAAGTGATATGGTCCGGTCTTATGCAAACTCATTACATAGGATGCCCCCACTCTCATATCTTTACATGAACGATATAGGATCACATCGTCTGTATCAAATACAAAATGGGTCGCATTCATAGTGTCTCCAAGATAAGGTATCCTGCCTTATCCTATACTATAGACCATTTTGGCTATTACATAAACTTGATCCAATTTTATGTTTACACATAAAGTTCAAGTATTCAGACTACAACTAGGGGTTTTTAGTTTATTGGATTTAGGGTTATATTAAACATAACTCACATATTCAATAACATTTTTACTGAATAAACTTTAATAACAACTTTATTGAAAATATGTTCAAAGTTTACAAACCACGAGTTTTAAGACATAAAATCCAACAAATATTTCATAACATATATATTGTCAATACAAAAAATAATAAAAAGATAAATCAAAATAGAATTTAAACATTAATTTGTTTTGTATGATGATATGAGCAATTAACAATATTTGATAACATAGCTTATGCAATTATAGCTTCTATCTTCTTTTAAGGTTGAAGGTTCGAATTTCTTATCCAATTTTTTTGCATTAAAAGAAGAATGATTGTGTTTTCTTCATGAAAAAAAAAATCCTATTAAAAAAAAAAACACATATATTGAAGTGGTGCATTTTATGAAAGTAATTTTCCAAAATAGCTTTTGAAAACCATCTTAACGATTTTTTAGTATTTTCAAGACACCAAGGGGGTGTTTGGGGTGCCGGATTGTAATCAGAATTACTAGGAATCTGATTACGATGGGTTTTGTTGTCTGGAATTGGAATACATTGGAATCTGATTACAGTGTTTGGAGTGCAGGGTTGGATTGGCTGGATTTCTGATTACAGTATTTAGATTGCAGGCTTGGGCTTGGGTTGAGTTTGGCTCTTTTTTTTCTTTTAATATTATTATGTCTGTTTTTTTTTTCTACATCTGTTTAAGCATCATATAAATTGAAATTTGTCGGTTCATACTATAGAAAATTAAACTACCATAGTATATTATAATTTTGATTTTTTTGCTTTTAAATATTATTTTGACTGTTTTTATTTTTTAAATATTATTTGCAGTAATTTTTTTCTATATTTGTTTTAAGCATTATATATTTTAAACTATATCTGTTCATACCATAGAAAATGAAACTATTATACTATATTATAATTATGATTTTTTTTCTTTTTAAATAGTATTTTGACCCCCTTTTTTTAAATATTATTTCCACTATTTTTTTTTCTACATCTTTTTTAACCATCATGTATTTTGAATTTTATTTGTTCATACTATACAAAATTAAACTACCATACTATAAGACTGATTTTGATTTTTTTTCTTTTTAAATATTATTTCAAATTATCATGCTATATTATAATGTTGACTACTTTTTCTTGAAGTATTATTTCAACTGTTTTTTTTTTGTACATCTGTTTCAACTATCACTGTATATTGGAATTAAAAGTAAAATAATGTTAGTATATAATAAAAGGACAGCGATATAAAATTAAAGTTCAAAAAAAGTACACATAATGTAAATTACAAACAACATCATGGAAAGATAAGGTTTCTTAATCATAAAATAACTAGGGTTGCAAATTGAAGGGAGAAAAAGCAGAGTCATGGTGTTGGATCCCATGGTCGCCCGAGGACTTGCATGCAATAGTCGTACTTCCACTGTGGTGGGAAGTCCACAAAGTGGCTTAACAGCATTGGATCTGCAAGCAATGACCGTGCAACAGTCAATCCATCCTGTATCGACAGACCAAGAATGGATTGCAGCTCGGCGTATAGTTCTTGACGACGACGCCTTGCCAGGTCCTCACTCATGATAGGCCACTATGCAATACCGTCAATAGACTTTGTCAGAAGTTGGAATCCCTCACGAACCACCTCACTGTACTCTTCAATCGATGAACTTTGGGACCTCCTACTCCTTGATGGCAAGCTACTCCCAGACCCTCTACCGTTAGGGGTAGTCGGAAAGTCCTCTGATGTGGGCGAGCTAGCAAAAGGTGGATCAGGAATATAAAAGTTCTCAAAGTATGGGGACTGGTTGTTCAGTATGTCCTCGTTCTCCTCTTCCATAACAGGTTCAGATTCGACCTCTGCAGTGGTGGTTGTATGACTCCCTGTGGCTCTGTCTTTGCCGAATACGATGGCCAAGTCATCTTAGTATGAAAATGACTTATGGCGCAATCCTTTTACACTCGGATGACTCTGTTAAAGGTGGCTTGTGTTATGTTATGGCCTATACAAATTTAAACGAAGAAGAAATAAATAAAAACATGTAATTAAATTACCTTGACCCATGAGTCAAATATCTCCGCCTCATAATCAATACATTTGCGCTCCGCATTCCACCCAAAACCATTACAGCCTGGGCCTAATATTTTAGCGATCGCGCTGTAATGTGTCTTCAGGGTCCTGACCCTTGACTTCAGATGTGGGCTGACCTGTATGGAACACCCTAGTATCCTCTGCTGCATCATCCGTAGTATGTTTGATAGGAATCCAGGTCGGAAAGTCCTGTTATCAGCTCGCCAGTGTCCAGACTGCACACACTGGACCAAACCTCCACGAGGATTCTATCCTCCTCATCCGTCCATATATGTTTTGCGGCTCTTGCGCGTGACCCGGATGCTTCCATCTGAAATTGAATTTGTCAACACATGCAGGATATAACATTGCGAAAAGAATGTGGGGAATCAATTCATTCACACTATAACATTGAAACATTCACATATGTTATACAAAAAAATTGCACAGCGTACACGTCGGGCACCAAAAAAATACTTTATACATACAAAAAAAAAATTCAATTCCAATCTCCTCCAAAATAAATAAATAAATAAATAAATAAAAGAATACATAGAATTTCCCAAAGGCGTCTTTAGTTTGCATTCCATTCAGCCCACATCTGATTTGCGATATTATCCCTCCATGCAATGAATGCATCAGATGTCTCCACAAATTCGATATTTTCATTGTCTGTTGGTATTGGTCCCCCCTGACTTCCCTCTCCTTCGTCAAGTAAGGAATTTGGTCCCATTTCTCGAATTATTAAATTGTGCAGGAGACAACATGCATGTATGGTCTTGCACTACACATCAACCGGGTAGTATGATTTTCCTTGGAGGATTGCCCATCGACCTTTCAACATCCCGAACGCTCTCTCGATAACATTCCGGACAAATGAATGTCTCATATTGAAAAGCTCCATAGGACTTGTTAGCGGGTTCCCTCCACGCCACTCAGTCAAATGGTATCTTTGTCCCCGATAAGGAGCCAAAAATCCCGCAGCATTTGGATAACCGGCATCGCATAGATAGTAGTATCCTGTGAAATTGGGCCAAGTTATCACTTTTCGTACATTTTTCTTTCGTATGCAAGGGTATACCGATATCTACAAACTAACCCCTTGGGACTTTCAATCCAGTTGGCCTGGACACTGCATCTCGCAGAACCCTCGAGTCAGCAGCTGATCCTTCCCATCCAGCGTAAACGAATATGAACTCACACGTTTGATTGCATACAGCAAGAACGTTCGTTGCAATCTCGCCCTTTCTAGTCCTATAGCGTAGTCGATCAGCTGCACTGACATTTACCTTTATGTGGGTTCTGTCAAGTGCACCTAAGCAATTCTATGACGAAACGCTGTTTAAATGATAAGTTTAAGGTAATTTCTAAAACCCCAAACAATACCATTAAAACAACAGAATGATTGTACTTGGAACAACGCCATCTGTCATATGTACAATTCTCAGTGACTGGCTCTGGTTTCCGCAATTGAACGTCGTACAGTCTCAATATTGCATTGAGCACAATATTGAAGTGCCTGAAAACAGCCTCGCCAGACCTTGCAAATTGGCATCGCATCACTCGATTTTTTACATCGTGTGCGACTATGTGCAGGAAGATAACCACCATTTCCTCCACATCTACATATTTCGTGGGCCTTATCCTACCCGTCGTCCTAAGTAGTTGACACAGAATCGTGAATGTTCGCCTATCCATGCGAGTGTTCTCACGACACGTCTGATCATCTTCGTAGATCAGACGAAAGAAATTCAATTGTCGAATCTGATGTCTAATTAGTGGAGACGGTCGCTCCCGATTGTCATCCAATTGTAGCAAAGTGGTGATAGTATTCACCATTGCTACGGTAGCCGCACATACAACCGTCAGTATTGCAATGAGCTCGTCAGGTTGAATGTCCATGTCATCCATTGATTAACTTAACTAACAATGGACCTGACAAGATAGCGGCCATACTTAAGTATTCCTATTTATTCTAAGTCCTATCTATTTGATCTTCCTATGCAATCAATTTTTTCTTACACCCCACCCAATTTATTATTCAGAAAGATATTGATTACAAATAAACAACTAAATAAGTAAACGACTCAATACATAAACACATAAACAAACTCGTCAAGAGAAGAACGACTATAATCTCGGTTGGAACACGCTATTTAGATTCCAATTTGAAAAGTCAATGTAAATTAATTGTGAAAAGATTTTCAATTCCCTTAATCATATAGAACCATAGTTGATGGGGTCATATGCTACTTGACTACCATTTCTCAAAAATTATGTTGTCAATGTCAATACTACTTGATAAAATTTTTCTAAAACTACAACTTGAGAAATTATTTTATAGAAATAGATATAGAAAATGTAGGACATAGTCCATTCTATTTAGAAAGGATGTTGAGAATTGTTTAAATCCCGAAATTTTTAAAAAGTAAGAAACATTTGAGTTCAATCTAAAATTTTTGCAAACTTGAAGTACCATTTTTTTTTAGATTACAAAACATTGGTTTTTTTTTTTTTAAATTTTTTTTATTATTATTTTTTTAAACTCATTGAATCTAAGTTGAAGTACAACTTTTTTGCTTAAAACCACATTCAATTTGAATTGAAGTACCAACCTTTTTTTTTTTTATTGCGACGTTCGAAAACTTGGTGTTCAATTCTAAAACCACATTGAACAATTATTTGAGTTGAATTGCCACTTTTTTTGCAATTTTTTTAATTTTAATTATAAATTATACAATGGTTTCAATTATAAAAATTTATTTTCCTATTCATCTTCCAGATTATAATTGGTACATTTTTTACTCTTTTTTTTAAAAAAATAAAAAGTTATTCTTCACTTTTTTTTTATTATTATTTTTTAAAATTTTCTCTCATATTGAATCCACATACTTAATCATCAGAAAATGTGTTTTGTGTAAAGTACAAAAAGAAAATGTATTGTATAACACAAGTAATTTGCAATAGAAATAGTAAGAAATTGAACATTAACAGAACAATGTATTACAAATGTATTGTATAACACAAGCAATGCACATAAACATCTCAAACAAAATATCACATACATTTGTCAAACAACAAGTTGTACGAATAATGTACTTAAAAAACAGAACAATGTATTACAAATAAGTTACGTGTAATGTAGAGACGGTCGGACGGATAGGTTGGTCAACTGTCAATTTCCACCCTACACAGAAAGAAAAAAAAAGGTTATGTTAGTTAAGTAAACATCATGACTAGGAAAAAAAAATTCAATTAAAAAACTGAGCATACATACGTACCCGTTAGAACTCGACTGTCAATCGGGTTAAAAAGGCAAATGGATAAGGCACATATCAAACGAGAAGTCCACCATCACATGAAACAGAAAAAAGTTTGAATAAAAATAATTCATAACATAAGGAGAAAGAAATAAAAAATAGCAAAAGCTTCACGGGGACTCATCGGAAAAGAAGAATTTGGAGAGCTAATTTCTTCTCCAAATGTTGTGCACAATATAGAATAGGAGAGAAATGGTATATATAAGCATGTGAATCAATGAAGTTAAACAACCAACCACTCAAATTAATTTGAGTAAACAGTGCAAGATTTAAATGGAAGTGACCCAAATTTAATAAGCCAACAACCAAATTATAATAATATAATAATAACAACGCAAGCCTTCGACCAATGCAAGGCCTTCGACCCTCGACCAACGCAAGGCCTACTTCGAAGGCCTGCTTCGACCAATGCATGGCCTCCCTTCGACCAACGCATGGGGAAGAGTGAATGCAGAGAGAAAGGGAAGAGTGAGTGCGGAGAGAAGGCGACAGAAGAGAGAGAGAGGAGATTTCGGGCAGAGTGTGCATTGGGAAGCGGTTGAAACTATGGAAATGAAGGGAAACCAGGAGATGGGGAGGGAAGGATTGGGTTGTATTTGGGGTTGGTTTAGTTTTGTAATCCAAACCAACCCCAAAGCCCATTCCCCAAACATGGGTTTTATAACCCAATACAATACAACCCAACCCAATCCAATACCCCAAACACTCCCAATGGTATCCAAATAACCATTCCAGAATTAACTTATGAAAAATGAAACTAGAAAGGAAAAAGACAAATTTTAACATAAGTAGGGATATTTCAAAGCATTTGAATCTAATTCAAAACTTTCCAAAATATGCGAACATTAATTGATATGTTTTAATATTGTCGTTAAAACAAAATTTTCGAAGATTAATTTCATAAATAAACATCTAATCATAAATCCAACTTGAAAAAAGTTAAATCAATACTTCAATTCGGAATGAGATCATCTTCCTAGCTTCGGCTATTTCTCCATCCACTCAAAATTATTATTAACATTTACTTCATTCCAATTGATAATAAGATTGGGTAATTATTCCATTCAATAATAGAACTGGGCAATGACGTTGCAGCAATATATCCTTTAAAGAAAGTATAAAGTACCTAAGATAAATATTACAGCAAAATTGTTCTCAAAGTATCCTCCTAAAAGATCACATAAGTTTGAAGAAATCATCAACGGCTGCCACTATAAATATTGGATACAATGGAAACAATAGTAAGGCTTAACTTTTCTAGATTATACAATTGAACTGAAGTTGCAAAACTAATCCCAAGTATTATCACTATCATCTCCTATGATTTTCATCCAAGATTTGGATCAAGTTTCAACATCAGAAGACATGCCTTTCCTGCATCACAAATCATTTTCGAGCCGATTAGAAAGCCTTTCAAGTAGTTCTTGGCAATCGATGGCTGTCACCATAACACTCAGACTGGCCCTCCCTTTCCAGCAACCAATGGCTATAGTCGACTCGTCAACTTTGATAACGTCCGAAGAGGTGTTACTTCCTGAAAAGAGAAAGCTGTTCTTAGTAAGGACTCAAATGCGTTAACATAAGGATTGTTTACACAGCATGGACGCTACACACCTGTACCCAAAACTATCACACAGCAACCTAGCATTAGGTTTGATGCCTTCTCACCAAACGCAGCATCAACAAAATCTGCATATTTGATACTTTTATATTGTAATAGATGCTTGAAATCCACGGGAGATATGGTTAGGATTTGCTTGGTGATGTACGGGAGGATCACAGGTAATCCTTCTGATGATATACGGAATGAACAGGGAGCAGAGCTACCTTCTCTTGATGATTGCCTCTCCTATTCATCGAAATATAACATGAGATATGGAAGTTCATTCAATTACCTAAAATAAAAGAAGGTAATAAAATATAATCCATAATTTTGGCACTTAATGGCCGATCCTAGATAAGCACATGCACAACGTAATCAGATGAGCTCTAGCAAGTAAAAACAAAAATATTTGGTTAAAGAGCTTGTTTTAGGAATGATTCTGCTATTTGGTGAGCCTCGGTGAAAGAAAATTGATTAGCTGCTGGTGCGTGCTATCAATTTGAAAACAGTAAGATCTCAAAATATAATGAAAAATGGAACGGTTGCAAGGAATACTTACAAACATCTTCAGACCAATAGATGTTATCTTAAGCTGCTGCCCCACTGCAAAATTCAGCTCAAGAACATCCTTGACTGACTTGGATATGTAATAGATTCTTTTCACATGGTTAGTATCACTGTTTCGAGTCACAAGGTAGCCAATCAATGGGAAAGACTCACTAATACCATAAAATGTCTTTATGCTATTAATAACGGTTTCATCTTTGAACAATACAACAGGATCAACACCCCTCCACTTCCCCTGAATCTGTAACTTTCTCTTCACAGAGCTTTTCTTAGGATCCATTTCACCGTCATCAGGCTGCTTAGACTCCTCTGAGTTATCTTTTATAGCAGTAACTTCCAAATTATTTTCATCCACTTCATTATCAACTAACTTGGCCTCCAATTCGGCTTCTGAGAACTGCTTATCCATCCCATCTACTGCCTTAGTGTCCAAACCATCTGAGTTTTTAATATCCTGAACTGGAAGTTCGCAAGCTGGTTTGTCGTCTACAAAATTGGAATCCCCTTGATTATTTGAATCAATCCCAACTTCTGAGGGGCTTTCATCCATCCCAACTGCTGCATCAACGTCCACACTCTCTCCATCTGCAATAGTTTGCGGAAGCTTGCAACGAGACCGGTCATTTGAAGACTTCAAATTTTGTTTTTCAATAGCAGCTGAAGCAACCCCACCGGGAAGAAAGGGGGGAAACACAAACAAACAAAAAAAAAATGTAAATTTACTTAGAAAAAGTATATACAAATAGTCAAATAACAAAAACAAAACTTTCAACTGTTTAACAATATTAAACAATGCATACTAAATTAACATTTTCCAGCAGACTCAGGGCAGGTGCGTTTAAATTGGTCATAAGGCCCTCAACTAAATGTTGTATAGTCCAAAATACCTGGTAAAGGGGCAACTTTGCGTAATACTGCAATGAAGAAGGCTCCACTATTTTGATCATGAGGTACTATCCTCATGCAACGCTCTATAGGAAATTCACAAGCCTCATCAAACTCATGTATAGGATCCATTGTTTGCTCAGATACATCAACAGAACTGCCAATGGAACCGTCCAGATGATTACTGTCTGTTTGGTTCTTACGGCCTCTGCCAGAAGGAAACATGCTGGGTATTGCCACACTCTGGCGACCTTCAACTTCTTTGTAGGATGCTAACCATTCACCCCTATCACGCACCTATACAAGCAAAAGGACAAATATAGATCAAAGGTCAGAAAATTGAAAATGATTACTTGGAAGTTGAAACAGTAGAACCACAACATTATTTTACAGCTAAAAAACCTCAGACTACACTATCGTGAGTTCAACAGGAAATCAAATAAAGTTTTCCACATTGAGAAGAAATGGAATTGACTACATCTTTCTGTACTCACCGGCACTACTGGAAAGTAGAAACTCCTTTTTTTTTCTTTTTTTTTTTTTTTTTTTTTTTTTTGGTGATAAGAAAAAAATTGAAACTTTTCATCCGAGGAAGAAGTGAACCAACAAAAAACAACCTAAGGAATGAAGGGACAAGAGCCCAATCCAATGCCTAACGAGGAGGTCAGTCAAGACGCAAGACATCCCTACCAGAAACTCACTTTTGAGCAGATTCCAGAAAATGGACAGTTTGAAGCATGATTCAACCTTCTTTGGCAATCCACAAAAAAAGAATAATAATAATAAATTAAATTAAATTTAAAAAAAAAAAGAGAGAGAGAGAAAAGAGGGTCCTTTCTCGATTTGAACGAGAGTTCAAGACAGAAACTTTAGAATAATTATGAACTTTTCTAGTACAACTTGATTTTGATGTGCTACGTTTATAAACAAATATATTTTAAAAAAATAAAGAAAAAAAACTCTAGAGCATTTTAATAGACAAGTATGCAAAACAGTTCTTAAAACATTTTCTTAAAAAGTACCCAAACAGCCAAAAATGACATTAAAAATCAGTTAATGTAAAATGTAAACTACAAAAGAATAATCTACATCCATATGTTACAAACCATCCTGAGTTTCAATAGAAAAGAAAGATACCAAGCTGATATGGACCCACCTTCCATTTCTTAAGACCAGGACGACGAACAAGTTGTGGAAGTTCATTTGAGACATCAACGAGTTCAAGAGAGCCACCAGATTTCCGCAGAAGCTGCAACAAGAGGAATTGATGAAAAGAAGGCAAGGCTTTATTATGCTGATATATGTACATACTTGACCACAAGAGACAAGCAGTATAAAACGTACAAATTAATTTTATGAAGAATAAGCTGCGCTCACTGATAAATAAAATTTAATATAAAAACTAAAAAGTAGTTCAACAAATCTTGTCAATATAGGACGTTTTCTTATTGCCCTCAACCTACCACTAGCGACCACCAAGAGGAGCAAGGCCAATAATGATGTTTCACCCCGTGCAGTGACTGACACTAATAATAGCTCAAATCCTAATTGTCCTAATTATATGATGTTAATTCACAAGTACCTGAGGCACTGATACAACTATCTACCATATGACATGCATAACCTGTACAAATATTATATTGCATTAAAAAAACCATTCAAAGCTTTCTAATCAGGCTCATATAAGTAATAAACATATCTAATAGGTTGTTCTTTAATGTATGTGCTCTACCATCCTCCGTTTCATGATAAGGAACATGTCCTTTGGGATTTGCTTTCTTTGCCATTCTGCGGGGAATATGGGACAAGAGAAGTGGGAAGTTTTATATGAGATTGGGAGGACTTGAGAGGAGGTTTGATCTTATGCCATATTAGAAAATTTGCAACTATCCTTGAGGCTGTCCTCTTGTAATGAGCCCTATCTTGCATACCTAGTTTAATTTTAGGGATGTTCATTTTCTCCCTTTCTTTTTGCATGCTCCTTGGTCAAGAATGCTTATACATTACCTCCGCGACGACAGCCTCGTTTTCAACAGGATTCATTGAGCAGGTTGAGTAAACCATTCTTCCGCCAACTTTAAGTAAAGAGGCACCTGCAAGAATTGATCAAAACATTTTGATTTTCCATGAATTTGAAGCAAAGTAATATATATAGAGGTGGCCAAGTGGAAATAGTGAAAAATCCATGGCAGCTATATCAGTATGATGAATTTTGCAATTCAGTTGCTGTTCAGTACCTCGCATGCCTATCTGCACTTGTAAGCCATGTAAACCATTACCCATCCCAGAATTCCTGAAAGCAATAATATAAAAGAAGTTTATTGAGAATCTAGAAATACCAATGATACCACATGATGAGAAATCACGGGCAAGAAATTGCTAAAGGCTACCATTTCCTCCATATATCTGGAGCCTTGCGAAGAGTACCATCTCCGCTACAGGGAACATCACATAGAACGCGATCAAAGGTAAGTTGAGTGTTATGAGGTTTTACTTCACTCCCTGCTGCAGAAGCATTGAAGAAATTGGTATGTGCTCGACATCCAGGAAAATGTTGTGCTTCGTGATTTGTAACAATGAGGTTGGCAGTGCACATTCTTTTAGTTTGGTGGATGAGAAGATTACATCTTTGGACATCTAAATCATTTGCCACTACCTAATCAAGATGGCTATCGAATCAATTTTACATAAAGAATCAGGCAGCACCAGAAAGTAGCATAATACAAATTCCAAAGACAAGCAACCAAACAAATGAAAAAAGAGTTGCAAGAACCCTACTACCTTGTAGGCAGAAAAAGAAAAGAAGATTTTTACATAGAAAGTTGTGGAGAAGAGTACAAAATAAAAGAAAGAACAAACCAATCCGTCAGGTAGACCTCCAGGTTTGCTGGACTGGTGTATGATCTCAAGTAATTGAAATGTTTTGGAGCCTGGAGCAGCACACACTGAGCAAAAGGCAGAGGAACGGTTAAAGATAATATCAATGAATGATATAAAATTGAGATATTGCAATAAATAAATAAAGCAAATGGCCATTTTAGTCAGCACAAACTGCTTACCGTCGAGTACATAGTGATTTGGATGTACATCCAGAAAAAGAGGAGGTACCTGTGCCACAAAAGCCACAATTAAGTTGTTAAGAATGCATAAGAGATTTAAATGACCATTAAAGGTTACAATAATATTCCCCATCGATACAACGAGAATCCGTAGGGGTGACTTATAGACGTGTAGATGTCTTGCATACCATGCTGACAGCCTCCTGCCTTGTAATGTTCCCTATTTCATTTTCTAGCTTCAAGAACTCATGAAACCTGTGAAGCTGAAGCAGTCAAAAACATGTAGCAATTGGCAATGCAAAAGTGTGTGCAGGTGTTGTTTAAATTGGTCAACATGCAACATATACGGAAAAATATTTGAGGGGAAAAGAAGTACACTCAAATACAAATCCATGTTCAAATAGAACACTCGTTCCAACCACCAACACTTGGCCCAATGGTTAAAAGGCTAAAGAGAAATTATCTAGCGAGACCACCAATGTGGTTGACAACTTTTCATCATTCAATAAGAAAAAGGTACATCAATAATATATTATATATCTAGTGATTGTTAGAGGGAATGCAGATTTTTAATCCACACTAAATGGTTCTTATGAGCTAACCATTTTGTGGCACCATCATTGAATAATTTGTCCTAGAGCACAACTTTGTTATTCATTGAATCCCTTGTTTTCATATTTCAATTTTCAAATCACTAACCAAGTGCCCCCTTAGATAGTCGAACATTCATGCATTTGTTATATTGGCCTAATTTACATTGCTAATCAGAAAATAATGATGATGATGACCAAAAAATACACCTATTTACCTTTGCAATTAGGGTCCAATATAGATTTGAAATTAGGATCCAAACAAGTATACAAAAAAAATCAGTTCTTTCTATTCAATTAAGGTCCAATTTAGAAAAATGATGACCATAAAAGTATAATGTTACCTCTCCAGAGCTTGATTCTTCCGCAATTGCATTCTTGAGAAATTTGAGTGCCACGCAAGATTCTCAGGGTACCAAGGTAACGGTCTAATAGCCTCAGCTTCATCGCCTTCAGTGACCTGAACAGGATAGAGAAGGAAAAGAAACAACCATGGATCAATAATAAACTTTTCATCAACTTCTTATTGAGAAGCAACACTATTGCACATTGCCTACCTCAGCCTGAAGAGACTTCATGAAGTCATTTTGTAACTGCCCACGTATTTCCTCGCAGAACTGTCCACTGTCAAATTCAAATGTTAGTAATGACAACAACAATAGTACAAAGATGCAATAACAGAACAAAGCGGATGATTAAGAACCAACGGAGTTCTTGTTATGTGGATATATGTGTGTGACTTTTGAAAAAACACACACACACATGGTTTCGTGTAAGCGGAACATGTGTTGGTACACCATGAAGATGGTAGAAATCACGTGAAGCGGTGCTTTCTTTTTTCATTTTTCATTTTTTTCCCTTCTTTTTTGGATGGAGATAGGGTGGGGACTGGGGAGAAGGTATTAATAATGGAAATGAGAAAACTCTTATATGTTACCTAGAATTGATCCTAAAAGCGGCGGGCAATGGCTTCCGAAGAACCTCAATAAACGTATCCCATTCTTCCGCAGTAACTATACCTTGCTCCTAGAATGTCCAAAACCATAAATAGAAAGCTCAAACAAACATACGCCTTTCTAAACGTATTGGTATAAAAGAGACCGAAACACCAGACAACAGATCAGTAAACAAAGCTCACCATCGAACTCATAAAACACTGCTTTCTTAACAAAGAGAACTACAAAATAACTCACAAAATAGTTCGATAAACACAGACCTTGTAATACTCATTGAACGCAGGACTTTGAGATTCGAAAGGCTCCCAGGGATTGCCATTGACATCCTTGTTACCGTTGGCAGCGTTAGGATCGGGCTTTGGACGCTTCCAAACGTTCTCTCTGTTGTCTCGAAAATGCTTTCTCTGAGTACGAGCTCTGCCTCCCCTGCCCTTACCTCCCATGTTCGATGAACTCTGGATGCAGCTGCAACTGCAAGCCTAGCCTACACGTTCATGAACAAAAAACCGGCGGGGAGGGTGCGATTTGGGGTTTTGGTCCCCGTTCCGATGATTTCTACCCACTAAGCATTGGTAGTTTTTAGTGGGTTTTGGATTTCTAACTGTTCGATTGAGGGCTTAACATTAGTGGGCCTTTGGGCCGCTCTGAGGACACAGAAGGGATATCTGTCCAACTTTGTGATCATTAATGTCCTTTTAATTCTACTAAAAATATAAAATACGTTAAATTAAGAATCTAAGGTTATTATATCAATTGTCTAATTTGAGCGTAACCCAATTAAGTAAATTATTAGAACCTCACTTACTCACTTACATCCTGTTGGTTTAAGTAAGAAAAAAAAAAAAGAACAAAAAAAAATGGGGACAATAATTCTTCCATTCCACACAATGTTGAACCCTAATAACAAAATTTTACGAATAATATTGTCATGTTGCAGACGCCTATCGAGCAGTGAAGATAACTTCTCGACCTTTGTCAATGTAGTACTATGTTTTATCCATGTGGTTTACCAATCAAACGTGACAACAATGGCATGTTTAGGCCGAGGAAGAGAAGTTAGGAGAGTATCGCAGTCAACTTCACTCCTTAATTCTAAACCTACTTGACCCCACACCTTAAAAAACATTCATTCCATAACTTATTTATTCCTTGACTTGATGACTCTCCAATTTTAATAGTTGCTTATATTGAACTTTATTTCTGGTTCCAAACGCTTCCTAAATGTATTTAGGCTTCTCGTTGCAACATGCATTTGGGTTCAAACCAGAAACTTTTTTCAAATCAAAAAGTGCAGTCTCTTCCTACGAATTAGTAAATTAGGCAGTATACTTTTGTACAGAATAACAAAGAACGAGTGAATCTTCATCAATTTTTCATTGTAAATGGGAAATACTTATACAAATCAAAAGCAAAAAATGGGGGAGGGAGATAAAAAAGTATTACCCATGGTTCTTCTAAACAAAATTTGAAAAGCATTAAAGAAGCCCATTGACATTATTTAGACACATGATTTTCGAATTTATAAGAACACTGTAATTCAAAAGGGAAAATTTGTAACAAATCCAACCCAATTTTGTATGGAACGAGTGTATTAACTTAAAAAATAATCAAATGCTACAAGATTGAAGTAATGATCAAATCAAAGTTTTTCTAATCTATGGACTAATCATGTCCCGGAATGCTCAATGCTCGACTAACTCGAAAAAAGTTTCAGAAAACTAGATCTAAGGAGCAATAGAAGGCTTGGAGGCACCAGAGAGCTTGGATCTTCTCTTTGCTAAGCTCTCACTGCGGCGTTCACGTTGTTCTTTCAAACGTGATGTCAGAAGCTTCTGATACTCGGCTGCTTCAGACTTGGCTTTGGCAATTCTCTTTTTCTTTTCAGCAATCCTTCCTTACTTCCTTTGCAGAGTCAAGGGGGTTCCCAGCATCTGGATTTTGGGAGCATTACTACATTTCTTACTTGCCAACCAGACTACAATAAAAATGAGAACAATATAATCAATCACCCGGGTTTTATATGTTCATGTTACCAATTATATCTCAGGATTCAGAACATTAGTAAGCAAACTCACCAGCTTTAGTTGTGAAGGTTCTGAAGTATGTGTTGACATACTTCCGAACATCATCATCCTTAGAGAGTTTGAAGAGTTTCCGGATCTTAGATGCCCTTTTCGGACCTCGCATTCTTGGCTTCTCAATATCAGTCAGGCTAGGTAGATCATTCTCTCCCTTCTTCATAATCACCAAATTCAAAACAGAGAGGTCTCAATTACCAATGCAACCTCGGCCAGATTTCCTCCTTCTCTCACCATTCCTCCTACCATAACCACGGAAACAAGGAGTACCTGTTCACAGGACTTAAAACTTTTACTTCATTTTCCATATATAAACGAAATTCAGTTTGTCTACTGAAACTAGAACCAGTAAGATAAAAAATAATAATAGTAAAATAAAAAAATATACCTTTGTGGAGCAAAAGGTGAACACGACGAGGGGTCAGAACACCTTGCTTCATTGGAAAACCTTTGTTTGTCACAACCCCCCATTATCTTAAAAACATAACCCTTGAACTCCTGCCAAAAGATCCTCCAAGTTAATAACATGACAGAAGAAAGGAAAAATACTTGATTATAGTTTTAATGAAAAAGGGCACCAACATAAAACTTACTTCACCAAGCGCATCCCATTAACTTCTTGGGAGTTCCTCTTGTCCCAAAAAGCTCGGCTGCATTAAAGCATGCAAGAATGAGACTGTATGTTCTATTGAACTACAATGATGTAAACGAGAGACCCTCATGTCCCATTATGACTAGTCAAGTCAAATTCATCACAACTAACACAACACGAGAAAACTTATACTATGAGAGGCAAAGAATACCGTGAAACCAGATATCGCAGTCCAACTACGTTTGAATTTTAGAAGAAATTTTTTCATTTGTTTCCTAAGCACAATAATTATATCTCCTATATAATAAACACATGATTTTGGAATATTAGCATTTGTAAAGACGGGAAAAGTTTAAGCAAACATGGAAATTTACGATAATATGATAACAAAATGCCCAACCTCATGACGAAATTCAAAAGAAAAGGCCTCCATTTTGCAGTTCCCCACACGAAATATCTTGCATAACAATGAAACAATCACTGACTAATATAAAGAAATCAAATAAATAAAAACAAGCACCATGCACATCGCTTCCTAATCCTTCGATGTTATAATAATATACATTCGCTTTAAATTAATTTGAATAGTTAGAAAGACTCACGAATCAACACGTAAAACAAGTCCTAATACTTCAGAAAGCATAAATCACAATGCTAAAAGCGGTAAGAAAATCCTTTCTGCTATAAGCATCCCAAGCTCCAAATTCTTGGACCCTACGTAACGTAATCTATTGGACCCATAAAATTGACACTTCCACCAACAGAATGAAAGAATAATGAGATGGTAGCAATACGGTATATAAAGAAAATCCCGTACAGTTTGGCATCGTCGTCGATCTCGAGCTTTTTCTAGCACCCAGTAGTGGGATTTGCAATGTTAAACTGAAAGGGAAAGAGTAGAAAACATAAGTCAAATTCTATATAATGAAAATTCAACGGTTCAACCGCTCAGTAAGAGAAGAATAGATATTCATACAGACCTTCATCTTCGCTGAGACCGAAGAATGCTGCTCCTGCTCCGGCTCCTTTTGCTGTGAATTTAGGGTATTACATATAAGCTGGTGAATGACGAGAATGTTGTTTTTTCCCTCAAAACGGTGCCACTATTTATCAATTGGTATATGATATTCAACGAGTGTCTGGGCTTTGAGCCATTGACAAGATTTTGGACTTGCTTTATCTCTGGGTCTTGATTTGAAACTGGGTTGAACCACATTGGTGAAAATAACGGACCCCACGAGTCAAAAATCTGAAAAACGGTGCGGGCAAAAACGAGATTATCCTATTTGGCCCGGTGAAATGAGTTCATATATATGTATTTATGGTTGGTGTGTTGGGGTGTCAGAGTTTGTCAGGATATTTGTGGGGGTTTTTCTTTTTTAAAATATGTTTTTATGATTATTATTTTTGTTTGGAAAATTTGTATTCAATAATTTTACATACATATATATAATAAATTATAAATTACATTTTATTTTATTTTTATTGTTTTTTAAGCATTGAGAGTGGAAAATGAAGTTTATGGTTTATTTTTGGATTATACATTTCAATTTATATATATTTTTTTTTAATTTAAGCAATTATTTTACAAATTTGTGTACGTGATGTTTCAAGTTAAGTTATTTTTATTGTAACATTTTTTATACAAAAATTTTAAAATTAAAAAAAAAACTATGCATCTGACAATTTTTCTCAAAAGTGTTTTTACACACAAGTTTGTTTAATTTCTTACCTGATAAAAGTGATTTTATTAATGGTATATTACTATAAAAAAACGATTATAAAAATACTATTAGCTAGCTAAAAAACCAAAACTCAACGTTTTGACAAAATTTACATACTTTTGTGTCAACAAATACGTTTTTATTGACAAATTTGTGCGTCAACTTAAATATAAATATTTATTGATGTTTTATATGTATGTTTAAATTAATAGTTATTTTTAAGCTTTAAATTAAGATGTTATTGACAGTTTTATGTCACAAACATCTTCAAAACAAAAAACTCATATGTCAACATAGTCCAAATTTGCAGTAGTCATGATTTAAAATAATGGTTGTCGAAATTGGTGGAGTGGCCACCACCAGAAGTTGCCGGAGTTAGCCGTTAATAGTGGTGGTTGAATGTTGTTGGTTTATTAATATATATGTATATATATTGAGTAAAAAAGTTTTCAAACAACAATAATCATCATAAAAATAAATTATTTTTGTTTTAAAATTATACTAAATACCCATGACATATGAACTTAGCACTACAAATGGTACATGAGGTTTTTAATGAAAGGATTCACGAGGTTTCTTCTTGGAACATTTTTTTATTGAGCAGTGTGTGCTTAGTTGATTTTCTTGTCTTTTAATTATGATTTGACCTAAGTTATGAGGTCCAACCCTGGCTCCCTATTACAATTCAACGTCTTATAAAGAAAAAGTAAGATATAGAAAATATTATTATTATTGGACAAGCTCTATAAATATAAGGCTTTTTTTTCCTTTAAAAAAAAAAAAAAGTTTTCCCCCCTAGTTTGATTAAGATTAAATGTATATTGTAAAACCAAAAGCATAATTATTCTTATTCTAAAAGAGAAAATTTTAAAACAAAGTGTCATTGTCAAGGTAGATAGTTAACTTAATAGTTGTCCAATCAATTAAAAATAACATTTGGAGCATCAAATATAATCTAAAGAGTATTAATTAAAAAGAAAGTCATATAGGTGGTTCATCAGAACCCTACTTCAATAACTCTTCTTTTAATTTTAGATAAGATTGAGATCTCAACAACAGACAAAACAACACAAATTTGCATTGATTTGTTTCTGCATTTTCAAATCATCATTCCCCAATGAGGAAGAAAGGTATTGGAACTCAAAACCACATTTTCATGCCCACTAATCAGCTGATCTAAGCTTTTAAGATCGTTCAACTTTATTTATTTCACTTTATGCTTAATTTACACTTTTTTAGGTATACTTACTTCATGGGGCTTGTGCAGTTGGGGAAATCCTGTTCACTATTCTCTTTTATATTTTCAGATCAGTCAATGGCTTTGGGTCTTGGGGGCCACTAATATATTTAATTAATTTTTAACTTAATGAACTTTGCAACAAACAAATCAGGGATGGTTTGATAAGTTCTAAACATTATTTAATTAAATCTATATTAAATTATACCAATGAAGCTTATCTCTTAGATTGAAAAGGTAGTTTCTCATTCCTTTGTTAAATCATATATGACAATACCTTGAAATTTGGCAGCCATAGTATCATACTTGGTAATTAATTAATTGATCGGTGGATATTTTGTTTACATTTATCACTTTAAACTTAAAGATCAATTTGATGGTTCTAGACATGGGCTCTAGACCAAGATGTTAAGAGTTCAAATCCTCGGAACTATGTATTTATTAAAGTTAAAGTATGTAGAGTGTGCATGCAAACATAAATTAGGTTTTGATGTTCTTGGAAGGGAAAAAAAGAAAGAGTTTTGGTAATATATAAGCTTTTTATGCTTTATTTGCACCTAAAACAAATACTATATCTTTTTTTCTTCTTTTTATTGATAATATGTGGGGTAAGAATTTGAACCTCTAACTTTTAACCTCTAAATTATTAGTACATATTCGATGATAGTTGAACTATACTCAATTTTTTAAAAAATAAAAAATAATAACAATATTGGATTAATGCATAGAGTGGAGGAATTGAATTTTTGACCTCAAGGTTTATAATACAAGCACTATGCTAATTAGGCTATACTTATTTTGACAAATATTAAGATGCTTATTTCCAAATTTATCGGGACAAAATGTAATAAAATGACATCTACTTAGTCCAAATAAGAACCATATAAACTTGAAATGGAAAAATAACAAGGAAGACGAGTTATGCGATGAGTCAACGACAATCAAATTTTAGAAGTGTTTAATGATGCTAGAATCCAAATTACAATTATTATTGACTAAAAATCGTAACCATCAAAATAAGAAAATGACTTCAGCATTATTGAACTCTTCACTTTAAATAGAAAATGACAAAAATATTTGAAAATGAGAGAGTGTTCTCAACCACTCATTTCCCATTCATTTTGAAGAAAATTGAATTAAGAGTACAAAGTTTAAAAAACAAAATATATTCTCAAAGTTATCACTGGGTCAAATTAAAAAAAAAAAAAAAAATGTATTCTCCGTCAATAGGTCAAAAATCAAAAATTGTTGAACTAAAATGAAAGTATTTGTAGATCTTACTGAAAAAATGTTTATATAAATATTTTTCTACTCAAGCCTAGTCTAACGAATAAGACATTAATTATCATCTTTAGAAGGGAAGAAACAAAGAACGATTTTTCATAAGCATAAAGATGAATAAAAGAGAGGTAAACAACTGCATTATTAAAGCTGCTACATAAATTTACAGTGTTTCTAATGGACTCTGCACAATCTCAAAGAGACAGATAGAAACCTTCCACGAACAGTAATAATACACACCATCATCCCACTAAATAAGAGAATTTGATTCCCAACCCAACCATTAATTCCATTTTTATTTGTTTGGCCAAAGTTGGCCTGGCTTTCTTGACAAGGACTAGCACTCCAAGGCACAAACAAAGTCACCACTTGCCTCCAAATCATCGATGTCAAGATCTGTGTCCATGTCGTCCATGTCCAAGCTGCCCCCAACAAATTGCCCTTGCCCTCCAACTGTGAGCCCCTCTCCTGGCTTTCTAGCCTCTTGAATTATGGACAGGATCACTTCAATACTCTGTGATGCCTCATTTTCTTCATTACTCTGCATTCCTCCCAACCCTTCGTCTGTGAACTCTACAGGCAAGTTCTTCAAGAACCATGGGTGCTTCTTGATTTCTGGGATTGTTATTCTCTGTAAACAATTCATACTCAGTTGCAATGCCTAAGTTGGAAACACTTTTAAGATTCAACTCTATGTAACAAAAGAACAGTGGATGAGTTCGAATACCGTCTCTGGATCTGCTACGAATATTCGAGATAGGAGGTGCTTGCATTCCAATGAAATTCTAACATAGTGTGGTATTGAGTAATGGACATTTAGAATCCTCTGCTTGTAGTGTAAACAAATGATACATTGCTTGTTAAAGACGTTATAAAGCAAGGCAACTGGAAATTAACAAATTAAAGAAAAAAAAAAAAAAAAAAAAAAGCAAAGACTAACTAACCTGGAGCGTCTTTCTGAAGTTTTTAGGATCTTCAGGATCTTCAAAAGGATAAGCTCCAACCAGCATCACATATAAAGTGACCCCACAAGACCAAACATCTGCAATCTGCAACTCAGGAAATCAAAAAGGAGATCAGAGATGGCTGGAGACAACAGTTGGTGATGGTAAAGCAATAGATATTGACAGGAGAAGAAGACGAGGTCAGTCGGTCGGGGCAGGGAAAATAGATTGGCACTACCTTCCCATCATATTCTCTTCTAGACAGAACTTCTGGTGCAATGTAGGCTGGGGTTCCAACAGTCGACTTTGGTTGGGAATGCAACACTGATGACTATAAAGTGAAACCAATAAGTTAGAAACAGCAACTATATAATAAATCTAGTCTGGACTAATTAGACTGTTTAGAAGTTCATACCTTGGAATAGCCGAAGTCACAAATTTTGAGCCGCGGGGCTGAGCTTCCATCTAGAAGTGTGTTCTCTAGTTTAAGATCCCTATGGCAAATTTGCTGAAAATCAAGAGGAAGAGAAGAAACACAGGAAAATTAGCCTGAAATGTGACTTTAGCAGACCACATATAAATTAGAAAACAAGCCAATTAGACAAGTAGAGCGCAGTACCATTGAGTGGCAGTAGCTGACTCCTGAAATCAGCTGCTGAAAAAAATATCTTGCCTGTACAATTTTAAGAAAGACAATGAGAACAAACATACATTTAGGTAACAATCCAGTTTTATGTAAATCAGGGACTGATTGGCCTATAACCAACAGAACTTTTTCTCCAAAGTCACAGCAATTCATTTTCTCAACAATTTACCAAACTATAGCCTTAAAAAATGCTTTACTTAAGAAAGTTATTTTACCAAATACAGAAACGAAAAGCAATCGTAATCAGGTAGCAACCTAATTTACCTCATCTTCACTGAATCTTCCGGCGTTGCATATTCTTTCAAAAAGTTCTCCTCCTGCTGCATATTCCATGACTATAGCCAGATGAGTGGGAGTGAGTAGGACCTGCATAAAAGAAGCACTTTAAACCGAAATTTAACAAGAAAATGTGTTTTATAAATAAAAGTGAAGTTCCTGAACAAAATGAGACAACTAGTACAACATTCAATTGTCAACTTCTTCAATTGTCAACTAGAAGAAGTCTTGGCTAAGAAAGGAAAGTCCAGAAGAAATAAGAGGTGTAACAAAGCATAAAAATAGCCAGAAAAAATTTAAGCTGAAAATGTTTTCTCCATAAAACCAAAAATATTTTACATCCACGCGGAATCAAAAGAATGCTTCTGAAGAAGCAGATTAACAAAATGTACGATTTTTCAGAAATTAAAAGAAAAACAAAATGTACTTGAACTTCATCTTCGTACATAAATACTCTGATTTTTCTTTCATATTTTTCAAATAAAAACAAACAACTGCATCTGACCCATCAATGATTAACAATAAAAGAATTCATAAATGTTTAATGTGGAGGTAGGTGGTCAAGCGGTGATGAACATGCTCTGATTGAACCCACCCCCCCCCC
>QLSR01000272.1:1062621-1086219 GCA_031780015.1 Citrullus colocynthis
ACCCCCCCCCCCCCCCCCCAAAAAAAAAAAAAAAAAAAACCACTGTGGAGAAATTGAACAACCATAAAAAACAAAGTTCACAACTTCAAATCAAATACCTCCTTAAATCTTATGATATTGGGATGCTTCAAAGACCTGTGATTCATTATCTCCCTCTGAACATGCTCATCGATCTGCAAAAAGATTAAGAAAACGAATAACCATCAAACAGGCAAAGATTCTTCGGAAAATCGATATAAACTTAAATCCCAAGTCACTGGAGCTCATGTTTTGTAACGATTGAGAAGGGGAGGGAAGAACTGGGAATGAAGTTATGAAGATGATAGAACAGTACCTTTTGGCCCCTCTCAATATACTTGACAGCATAAAGCTCGCCACTCCATTTATCTCTCACAAGTTTGGCAACACCAAAATTCCCAGACCCAATATCCTTGAGTATCTCATAGCGTTCCATTTTGGGTTCAGTTTGGAATATCAGCAGTGAACAAATTTACCAATCTCACAGGAGCATCAGCAGTAGAGTTGTTGAGTTTTAAATTGGTTGGGCTCTACTTTTTCAGTTGGGTAATTTATCGAGCATGTGGTGTGCAAGTTTAAAGACATGGAAAGTAAGAAGGAAGGTGGGTGTATGGAAGAATATTGGTTGGCACGGCGGGTTGGGTTAGCACTCAGCACTCAGCACTCAGATCAATGCCAATATCTAAAAGTCTTTAAGAGAGAGAGGACGACAAGTCGATTAAGGAAAAACACGTGGCCTTTTTCTATACGTCCAAAGTTTAGCGAACCGCAGTTACCTCTGCTCAAACGTGGTCGTGAAATTCGAACTTTAGAAGCCCGAGATATTAATCAAACATATGATCCCTATTTCAGCGAGTATCCATATACCCTACTCGAGCGCGTGAGGTTTGTGCTAGTCCGCAAACTTCACACTAATGCCGCGGAAATACCGATAAATTCAATTTCATATTCATTTATTAAGGTAATTAGCAACTTTATCCATTCAACGTGAATGTCGAATTTCATGTGTATACATACATACATAAAATATTTTTTTATATTATTTTTTTAAACGAGTATAGTGCAACTATATGAAACACCATTAACATTGTGATGTTTAGGATAAGGAATGGAATAGTGAGGAATAAGTTATAAAGTCATGTGAGTTGTTAACTTTTAGGACTCGCACGGTAAGAAATTAATAAGATATAAGATTGATATTTTTTAGTAGCAAGATCCACCAACTTCTTGAACTAAATAAAGAATGGAGTCCACTATCCTACTTTTAACTCTCTACTTTTTCATTCCTTAAACCAAATACACCTTAGAAAATCGATTTTCTCATTATACGTATTATTAAAAATTTGAATATATACATTTTCAATACTATAGAATTCGGTGGAAAAATGACGTTGAAATAGAGTGTGCATAACTGTTTGGTAAAGTTGCTACAAATATTAACCGACCATATTTGATTCTCATCTCAAAATGTAATTCAATATGTGTAGGTTCCTTTTAGTAATTATTCTTATCTAGTTGTGTAATTATTTCTTTTTTGTTTTCCAACCTTTAAATTTATTCATCTGCTATCTACTTTTTACCGATAGTTTAAAAAATCAAGCCATAATTTGAAAACTAAAAAAATAGTTTTTAAAAACTTGTTTTTGTTTTTTGTGGCAAAGAATTCAACTATTATACTTAATAGAGATGCAAACCAGTGTAAGAAATTGGGAGGAAATAAGTTAAATGGTTACCAAATGGGGCATTCGTTTTTATTTTTGGTTTTTTAAAATTAAGTCTATAAAAAACACCTCTTCTACCTGAATTTTAAACTTAAAAGAACTAGTTTTTAAAAATATTTTTTTTGTTTTTTGAATATGTCTAAGAATACAACTATTCAACTTAAGATTGATACAAATCATGGTTAAAAAAAAATGGGATAATAGACGTAATTTTTAAAAACAGAAAACGAAATAGTAAGAAAGGTGTAGACATTTTCATTGTTTATAAGTCTGACATCGACATTTTCATCGTATCATAAAAATTATCTGTAACATAAAAAATTAAGTAACAAAATATGATTAGTATAAATATAATTTAAATAATAAACTTTTTGACTCTTTAAAAAATTATTTGTTAGTTTAAATATTAATTTATAATAATTTGAAAAATATATATTGACATTAATATTTTTTTGACATTAATGAAAAATTGAGATCTCAGTGTTTTCATCGATGACTACTTTTAAACATGAAAAATTATTTTAAATGACATAATTATTGAAAACATTTACACATAATAACAAAATACCACAATCTATTCGCGATAGACCACGATAGATTGCAATAGACTACTAGCTGTGTTTATCATGAAACAGATAGACATAAATAGTAATTTATTACAAATAAATATTAAAATTTTGTTATATTTATATGTACTTTCCTTTATTTTCTATATTTAAAAATAAGCATCTAAACTTTTCATATAATATTCACTCATGTGAATGCGTTTAATACCTTTTTAGGGGCCGGAAATTCCCTAATCCCATCTGGATAGGAACGTTACTTGGAATTAGGTTTTGTTTCAATAATTGATGGAGGCAAAATATATGGACCAGAAAAAAAGATTTACACGATGATTTTGGGCGGCAACACACTCAGCTTATAAAGTTAATTGTGCAAACTCCATGGAATAACCTCCCTTCATTTTTTGCAAAAATAAAAAAATGAAAAAAGAAAGAAAAATAAATAAAAGAGATGAAATGGGAACAAAAAGAGGAGGATGAAAGTGATGTGAGTAGGAAAAAGGAAAAAAACGTGACTTTAAATATGTATTTATACAAAATTTAGTAAAGAGTTTGTTTTGAAACGTAGGAAAATAAATCAAAATATTATATTCTCTCACTACAAAACAAATATACAGAATATGAATTGGGAATAAAACTTTTTAAGATGGTGAATTTGGTTAATAACATATGAGTATGAATTCGGTGAAATACTTTTAAGTCGGTTCATAATAATAAAATTGATTCTTTTCGTGACGAAAAATATATATTATGTAAATGGAATTGCATGATTTAATAGAGGAAATTTAATGGATTTATGTAAGTAAATAACGATTGAATGAAAATAACATAGGAAGGAGGAAAGCATTAAATGCATGTGTGGTTGTCCTAAACATAAAGAAGGAGGGAAAGATGATGATGAGAAGTGGAACTGAAAGGAAAAGAAGGTGACGTGGGCGGCAGAGAAGAGAAGCGGGGAAGTGGGGCCCATGGAATTAGTGTGGGGGATTGAGTGGTGGCTCCCTTTTGCTTAAATAAATATTGGAAGAAAGCGAAAAATATTTAAAAATATTTAAAGGAAAAGGAAAAGGAAAAAAAAAAAAACATCGGGAAACCAACAAAGAATGGGAGAGAAAAGGTTGGCGATCCAAGTGATGGCACAAAAGGCGAGGTGGCGTTTTGTTAGGGCGACAACGCTTTTGATTTGTTGAATTTGTAATTGGGTAACCCAGCTCCTACTGTTCTCTGCCCATACTCCCATGCCCTTCGTTGCACGATTTACAAGAACCCCTACTCAACTTTTGGCCTCAAAACCCAAACTAGCTAAAACTGCATTGTTCGATATTCCTCTCATCGTTTTGGATTACTTCACTTCCAAGTATCCATATCCCACCCTGAATCCCTTCTTTTTGCTACTACCCAATGCCTTTTCATTTTATGAAATGGGCCTTGCTTGTTCTTTTGTTTTAAATTAATACTTGATACCAAACTATGAAACTATATTCTCTTTTCTTACTGCAATTGCTAGTACCAGTACTTCACAACATACAGACTACGTTCTACTTGTTGATACCAAATTTTGGTATCCCACAAATATCATAATAATTTTAAAAAGAAAAAACATTAAAAATTTACCAATTAATCCAATTTTAAATATAGAGGAATATATATATATTTTTTTCATTATTATATATAGAATTCGGATTGGATTGGATCAACATAACCCAACATTTTTTAGTCAAACCCATGACCCAACCCAACCTAATAACCCAAAAACAGAACTAGCTCAATATAATCCAACCCAACCTTTACATTTTGGGTTAGATAATCCAGTTGTTTGGATTGTCGAATTATTTGAACACCTCTGGTTGGGCATACACAAAAAATGCTCCATTAGTTATTTTGCTAAACTCGAGTTTTGACATGAGCTAACCTTCTTCTTTAGGCTCAAAATGGACATGTGGTGCTATTTTTTGTCTGAACCTTGTTACTTTTGTTTGTGTTTTATGTCGATTATATAATAGGTTATAGGTTATTATGATATAATTTGTATTCTTTTGTCAAGATGAGCATAATATTTAATTGACATACAAATGTATTAGTAACTATTAAAAGAAATGGTATTTTTTCAATCTCGAAGCAACCTCAGCTCTTGAATAGTTTTCGTGAAAAAGACAATAATGATGGGATTTGAAAGATGAGATGAACTATAATGCTCGACTCTCCAGTCTCTTTCGCTCTTCATCTAGCATTGTGTCGGGTCATTCTGTGATACATTCATTGTGGAACATATTATTGTTGAATATTGACTTGTATGCATGATGAACTGGAAGGCGTACGACCCAATGGTTAGAGTTCTTACATTTTAGTGAAATGTTTTATGACTATTTTGATAAGATTTGTTAATGCACAATTTCTTGTTTTTCATAATATGAACAATTCGCTCCAAATTATTAATAATTAGTTTGGGGCGATCCACACAATTTAAAATATTCAAAACATAAATTTTTAAACAAATATACCTGTGAAAGTCCGAAAGGATACGATAAAAGGAAACATAAATTTTTAAACAAACATATAAATAGATGTAGATTTTTGTTTCTACAAAGTTACTTGAATGGTAAAAAAAAGACTTGTTCAAGTGATGTATATTATTTCTTGAATAAATTGATATATATTATTTTGGTGCAAAATTTGAGGTCGTGATTTGGATTTTCACCTAAAAGATATATGCAATGTCTTGTCTACCAAACAGAAAAATAAATAAAAATTAATATCTCAGACTTTTTTTTTTCTTTTTTTGAAAAATCAATATCTCTAGCCTTCAAACTTATAAATTAGACTAAGACGCATTTATGCCATCTTAGTGTAGAATACACAAACCCAAAACTTAGCATTCTTCGGTATATTAATTGGTTTGTTAAAAGGAGAGAAGAACGAAAAAGGACAGTTTGGGACCTGCAAGAAAAGCCCTAAACAACTTATAACAACATATAAAGACTTCAAATCGAAAAACGAAACTAATCTTCTGGAAAGGGCACAATATAGCACTATGGACATACATATTATGCTCAAGCCAAACATGATAAATAACACACTAAGCAACTCTCCATACTCGATGCTTTAGCATATTACTTACGCTGAAGTGACAAATCCAATCGAGCTCCGTCCCCACAAATAGCCTTACTTTCTAAATGGACATTCAGAAAATAAAGGATCCCTCAACATAATTCCACCCATACACAAAACACAATTACTCATAATATCATAATATTTTCAAATGTAAATTACTCATAATATCATAATATTTTCAAATGTAAAGTATATTTTTCTTAAACACATAGACCAACAATAATACAAGCTAACTCTTTTAGTATATTAAGATAAACTAGAGACAAGGTTTTAAGATGTAAAAAGCAATAAAGTAAAATTTAAAAGACCATAACAAGCCTACAAGTTTGATTCTAAGGGTTACGAGGTAAAGCGAGTATAGTTTAAACTACTCTAAAAATATATTTTCGAAATTTTTATTTGACCTCCCATACGATAAATAAATAAATAAAAATAATGCGACGTCCATGTCCATGGAGCGATGAGATGATTTTCTCATAGGAACATCCACTGCAAATAGAATTTTAAGATAGAGAAAATACTCAAATTTTTAATAGCTAGCGCTAGAAACTGCACCTCTAATTTATGAATAAATTTTAATACAGCATCGACGTGTCAAAGCCAAAAGGATATAGGCTACTATCTCAATTCTCACATCAATTGTACAAGAAGGATTGTTCGTCGACAAAGTATGAAGCAAAGACTTATCCCTTTGCCACGATTTTGGAAGTGACAACAATTAGACACGTAACACTTCATTTGGTCTTTAGTTCTTAACAAATTGTCGTATTAATTAATCATAATAAAATATCGACGTATTAACTAATATATATGTGTGTGTCCTCCAATATTTATATATATAATATCATATAGTAATATGGAAAATGGTGATACATATATGATTAAACGATATTTTTTCTTATCTAGCATATATGCATCCGTGTAAGATTTACCAACATATGCGTGTCCCATGGAGCTTTCCCTTTCTTGGCAGGTTTGTAAATTGTTAAATAAAATTATGAATGTTTTTTTTTATTATTATTATAAATTTTTTGTTATGATCAATCACATATGCATTCATACGCTAATAAATAATTATATGCATAGGTTTACATTTAGATATAAAATAAATTTTGGTTAAAATGATTAATATCTTGATTTTATTTTCAATTAAAATTTAAAATGTAGTTAGTTTTATAAACTAATTTCATTTAGAGAGTATAATGTTAACTAAAAAAACCCAAATATTATTTAAATTAAGTTAATGTGTAAATCACCTTAAAAAAGTAAGGACATATTGGTACATTACATCATCTTAAGATATTCTCATACAAAAATATTAAAAAACATAAGTAAAGTTATCTAAATATACTCAAAACATTTTTCTAAATTCATCTTTCAAAACAACCATGCAATAATCTAAAATGTCAACTAGACATCTATAATTTCGAATACTCGGAAAATTATAGTTGTTTAATTTTCTAAGAAAAGGATATTAATGAAATATTAATTAAATTGCAAAGAAGAGTCAGAGAATAAAAATATATTGCTCATCATTGAGGGATATAAAGAGTCTATCTTAGCCACTCAAATTACGGTATGAACAAATTAATTGAGTTGATAATTTATACAAGTAAAGTATAATATTATTTAAATGTTGGTTTAGTCATTGGTTTTGTTTATTAATTTTTAAACATTTTGTTTTTTTTTTTTCTTAACTTGCATGCGAAATCATTTTAATTTGTTAAAAATATCTACAAAATATTTAATACTACATTGGATTATTTTTAACTATAGGAAAATAAAAAAAAATATTTATAACTATAGCAAACTTTCATTGTTTATCTATAATAGACTGTGATATTTTACATTTATTTGTAAGTATTTTTAATAATTTTTTCACTTAAAATAATTTTTCAAAAATAGAAAACGGTTAAAAATAATAACAAATGTAATAAAATTTTACTTTCTATATGTGATGACCGAGATAGACGTATTTGTTAAAGTGATAGATATTTATTTGGGTCTATCGCGTTTTATCATAGAAAGTAAAATTTTGCTATATTTATAAATAGTTTGATATTTTTTCTATTTGTAATAATTTTTTTAAACAATTATCAAAATATTAAAAGAAAAAAAATTATGCGACAAATTATAATTAGACATATCTCAAGAATAAATATGTGGATTGCAATTTTTTTGGCACTTGTCTCTGGAAAATCAACGCAGTGTCGCACACGACGAGAATGCGGAAATAACGCAAGTTCCAATCTTTGCAATTTCGTGAACAATCTATTATTTTTCTTTATTTTTTATCATTATGTTATTTTATTTTATTATTTTTTTTTATGGTAGAAGGGATACCATTTCAATGAGGTTTGATTTGTTTAATTGGCAATCTATTAGCCTAAGCTACCACTGGACTTTTGATATAATATTTAGAATCATGCTATTGACAAACAACTAAAAAATGGCCATTAATTCTCTAAATATATTAGGAAGGACTATAAAAATGTAAAAACAAATGTGGCGATGATGTAGGTATCTTATCCATGATATTCTTATAGAAGGTTGAAATCATGTTAAAATAAGTATAATTCAAACTGATAGAAGAGAATGTATTAGCAATTAAGATGTAGGAAGATTCTCTTATCATAATAAATAAAAGAAAACACTCCTACTTGCTTCTTTTAGGAAAAGAGCATAAATTTATATTGTTTTTTTTACCTATTAACAATTGAAATACAACCCCTTTGACTAAAAATTATATTCAAGGTAATTATGTTAATTTTATATCAGTAATAATTTTTTAATATATGTCAAATTTATAAATCTTCTAGCTCTCTGGCTTAAACCTAATTCAACTAATAAGTGTGTGTGTGTATAGATTGTCCTAATGGCTGGTGATGGTCTTCCTTTGCGAGAATCGTGAATGTGGCAATATCCTTAGTTTTCTTGTTGTTTGTCGTCAATGCAATTTTGTTGCCCACAAATTGGCGCACATGCGAGATGGTATAAGTGACACAATTTTGGCTTGAAGATCGTCCTACATGGGTGTTTCCTTTTATCACTTTTGGTTAGTTTTCTTCCTGGTTTTTTTTCTTCTTTGGTGTGTTTTGCTCAGAATAAGGAAAGAAAAAAAAAAAAAAAAAAACCACAACGATGATTTCTTCCTACGTTTCTTTCTTTATGACTTTGTTTTTAGTTTGACAACATATATTTGTGAGAGATGTTCAAATCTACTAGGTTTTTAGTGGATGATACAAGCATTATATAGTTAAATAGATTTGCAAAAGATAAAGTTCCTTTTTTAGTATGATAAATGTGTTGGGTTGGAGATTTGTACCTCTCATTTTGAAAAAATATAATACATGTCAATTACTGCTAAAGTACACTCATGTTAGTATTATTTTTGAAACATAGTTATATTGATTTGAAAATTAAATGATATAAATAGAACGTTTTGAACCAACTACAAAAGTGCAAGATGAAACAATTCACATGTTTATTAGTAACAAAAAAAAAATTATGAATCACACAGATAATAAATAACTCAATTTAACTAGAGAGGCATTCATGATAAACTGAGCAAATGGCCGAAGGTGTACAATCATTAGCATCATAAATTAAAGTAGACATTAACCGCTTCGAATTAATATTAGAAGACCAAATATCCCCAACCTCATTAGCTGAAGCTCATCCAACAATCTTATGAACAACATGATTTGTAGATCTAAGATTGAAACTATAACCTTTAATTCACACCATCGATATCCAAATCTGAATTTCCTCCAAAATGGCACGTCGAGGAGAAGATTGGAGCTTGTTTGTGTGGATAGCCAATATCAACAATTAGGCATTCGATTTTACCAAAATATTCCATAAAACATACCTCTAAGGCTCCACATAGACTTAGTTGCAAATGAGAGCTTCAGCAAAAAGAACATTCATTAGACGCTGGGAAAAATTTTGCAATGGCCAATACAAAAGAATCGTTAGCATCTTGAATAATAAAGATCAAGCAGCCTGTGCCGGTACAAAATAGATGACAAGAAGCACGAACATTCATTTTTGAAACTCTTGCAATGAGAGAACTCCCCCTCCCCCCTACTAAAGAGATGACAACAACATAGGGATGGTAGAAGGATGAACCAATATCCCAGCTGTAGTAACATCTCTATGATATTCCAAAATCCATACAACCTTTTTAGCTTCATTAGGGATTTTGTTCCTTGCCACCAGATGGTTTCGATCAATTCACACTTCCCAACAACAACAAATACAATTCTAAATCAACCTTCGATGAATTGAGCTCAACTTCATAGTAATAGTAATTGGTACATCCTCCTCCTTAGAGATTCGAGGTTCCATCTAAAATCACAAGCAATATTTTCAAATGACCTAAAAACTTAAATTAATGGGTGAATAGAGAAATTTAACATTTATACCTTTAAAACAGTTACAAATTACAAATTTTTATTTTCTTTTCTTTTTTCAACAAAAAGAAAAAAAAAAAAAAAAAAAAAAGAGACTACAACTTACAATGCAACTAAAAACACAATAGACGTGTAAAGTACTTTTAACTCAAAAAAATCTCAGCATTTGAGAATGACTTTATGTTTATTTTTAAAAAGTTGTTTTTAATCTTATCCAATGGTAATAACAAAAACATAAAATTTTAATACCTTTCAATTTTTTATTTAGCTGTTTCGGTTATTTTATTTTATTTTATTTAAATAGTTTTAAAACGAAAATATTATATTATTTTTAACCGATGTAATGAAAAAAATAAAAAGCCAACATTATTAGTGGAGTAAGTTTGAAAATTTAGAATTACGTAGGGGCAAATGGATAAAAGAAATATCCTCAACCATCCCATTTATTTATTTTAGAAGAAAGATGAAAAGCACAAATAAAATCCAAACACTTTTCATATGATAAACAATGGGTCAACAATATGCGAAGGGAAGAGAATTGAATTTTTTACATCTTCATCAAATATACACATTTTAACGAGTTGAATTATATTTAAGTTGTTTTGTTTTAAATGTGTTCACCTAAACAAATGAAAATATTCATATGATATGTCATTTTAAAATAAGGAAAAAAAATTACAATGAATAATTATTTACGAGAAATACACCATTCCCATTTTGATTTTGGTAGATGCTACCTTCTCGTGAAATTTAAATATAATTAAGTTCTTATCAATGAACTGAATAGCGTAAGAGGAAAAAAATATTTACCCAACCACTGATCAGAGCACATTTAAAATTTTGTTATTGCTTATAATTTTACATAGTTACATAAAATTGAGAACTTTCACTGTGGAGATATATTTGGTGCAAAAATGAAGACATTTTTATTTGAGCAATGATTAGGTGTAGCCTTAGGTATACCTATTTTGAGCCTTTACATTTATCATATGACAAAGAAAAAGTAATTTAAACTTTTTTTAATTGGGCAACCAGCTGCACAAATATAGATGTAATCCATACAACACCTAAATATTTTCCTTCTTATTTTAACATTACATACATTTTTCTACACTAAGCTATGTTTATGCTGACCCCAAATATATTTTGGAGGTGTTTGAGCCCCAACTTCAAGTGGGAAAGTGGGCTATTAGAGTCCACAATATGTTTGAACCTCCATAGTTGGTATTTCCAACTATTATAATATAGAATTAACAATAGTATTACTATTTCAAACTTCTATTTATTACAATGTTTACTATTTCTTACTCTTTCTATATTTTCTTATTTGTTAAAGTGCCTATTGTTACTAATCCAAACTAAAAGAATCCGCACTCAAATACAGACGATGATAAACACAAACTATAATGACCAATTTCGAACGCCCCCTTTGTTTTAGCAATACATTTGTTTGCAATAAATAAGAATAATAACATACAAAACCACTCAAAAGCCTTAAATGGAGCATAACAGTAACCCCATTTTTATAGGAATGAGAATTTAAATAATTTATAACGTTCTCATAAAATCCATCACAGTAATTGAAGATCAGCGGGTTAGAAAACGACACATGGGCCGAGCTACAAATGGGCTATGAAACAAACAAGGGACGGCCCGACCCATATCGGAGAGCCTTAATTGAAGAACTACGGGTTGGAAAGCCGATACAGTTGTTGCCATGCCACGTCCGGGAAAACGAAAGAAAACCGATCTGGGTTGTTTTTTTTTTTTTTTTTGTGATAAAAAATTATAATTGTATTCCATGTTGCCAATCAGGGTAGGTAATGGAATTATAGTAAGGTGAAAAAATTATTATTATTGTCATTAGTTTTAAATTTTGTTCAAAACAGGCAATTAGCAAGAAGGAATATATTAATGGCATATGAGTATCATTTTTGCGCTTTGTGGCACATTTTTGTTGTTTGATTTATGAGGTGAGACAAAACTCGGTCCAATTCTTCTGGCTTTTTTGTTTTTAATTAAAATCGGAAGGAAGCGTGTCTTGGGATCCCTTGACCATCGTTTCTTCTTTGGTTCCGTCCGTACCAAACGAGCGCTCAACTCTTTCATTTTCGCGCGCACCAACTGCTGAATGCTTTCGCTCTTTCGTGTTAAAATGTTGTTGTTGTGAATTGTTGGTTCAGGCATTCGCATCGACTCCCCCCCGACTTCTCCCTTCCGTTTCAATTCACAAAACTCATCGGGGAGGGGAGGAGAAATTTTCGGGACGGAAACATGTGGGTCTTCTATCTGATCTCCTTGCCTTTCACTTTAGGCATGGTGATCGTCACGCTCAGGTACTTCGCTGGCCCATGGGTGCCTCGTTACGTCTTTCTTACCGTCGGATATACCTGGTTCTGTTCCCTCTCCATCATTATTCTCGTCCCTGCGGACATCTGGACGGTATGTTTCTGATCAATCGTTTCTTGTTGATTGGATTCCTCTGATGCTGTTTTTTGTTCAATTGGGCGTTATTTCGTTACTATACATGTCGATGCCTTTGATATGAGTCTACAATTGGTTTGGTGAGGTTTTAATTTGCCGTTGAAAGGAGATTTGGGAATTAGCTCAGGTGATTAGGTTTTGTGTAATTTCTCGATTACTTTCTTCGCTGGAGGTCTGGCTGTTAGGTTTCCATTTGTTGCCTTCAAATTGGCAAATTCGTGGCATGGTTTTGTAGGAACAATCTCATGCCTTTTAATTGATAATGATAGTTCTTTTCAAAATATTGGAGATTGTTTACTGCTCCGGGTCTCTGCTCTCATTGTCATTGATAACGGTACCAATATTATCTATTTATCTATAAATTTATTGAGACAAGACAGATTAGAAACATATACAGCGTATTCGATCAACTATTTAGTAATATTAGTTCTTGGCAGTCGTACCTCCAGTTAGCTGGTTGTGGTTCTCATTTGCAATCTACTGACGGTTCCCCAATTCTACATCGAAAGCACTACCAATAATTTATGCAAAAAGATAATTAGAGATCATTTAGCATTCGCTTGTTAGCCAACTTTTCTTTTCCTCTCTGAAAGTCTTGGTTGATTCAGACAACAATCATGTTCTTGCTATTGATATAACTTATTTATGTACAGACCACAAGTCATCTGCCAGAGACTGGAGTAATTTCATTCTTTTGGAGCTGGTCCTATTGGAGTACATTCTTACTTACCTGGTACGCTCATAGTACACATACACGTCTCTCGGTTGTAAATTGTAGAGTAATCCTTATGTTTTCAAATTCACATCTTGAACCAGGGCTGTGGTGCCACTTATCCAGGGTTTTGAAGATGCAGGCGACTTTACTGTGAAAGAAAGACTGAAGACCAGCATCCATGTTAACCTGGTCTTTTATTTGGTTGTTGGATCCATAGGTCTTTTTGGACTAATTCTCCTTATCGCGATGCACAAGATTTGGTTAGTTATTGCTTTAGCTTTATGCATTAGGAGCCAGCCAAACAAAAACAACCTATATCCAACAATGATCATGAACTTTATTTGATTTACTAGAAAGTAAATTAGCGGAGTCTGCTCCACTAAAATTTAAAAAGTCTCATCTTTGTAATACTCTTGGTATATTTTGTCATTTGGTTTTATAAGTGGGAACCATCTGTTCCCTTGCATATTTGTGAATTATTATAGTATTGGTAACTTTTACGATCGAGATGAAATTCTTTTGCCTCTTTGTCAATAGGCATGGCGGTGTTCTGGGTTTCGCTATGGCCTGCTCAAATACATTTGGATTGGTAACAGGTGCATTTCTTCTTGGATTTGGTCTGAGTGAAATTCCCAAGAGTATTTGGAGAAATGCTGATTGGACTACGCGCCAAAAAGTTCTTTCCCATCAAATATCCAAGATGGCTGTTAAACTTGATGATGCGCATCAAGAACTCTCCAATGCTATCGTGGTAAGTGTTAGCCTCCTACACTCCTCATGACACTCACAGATGGGATAGAGAGAAGGAACTAACTAAATGAAATCTTCCAAATCAGCAAGTTCCTCTCTTTCACACGTGCACAAACATTGCATGTAGAGGCACCCATGGAGACACAAACCAATTTGTCTATTATTAATTATATTTGAGGTTTTATTGTCATTTTGTTTCTGATTTACCCTCTTTATTCCGTATGTATGTGGTTTTGTCTTACTGTTGATGTGCTTATTTTCAAAGTTTGATTTTTTTTTCCCTCTCTCTATTTGATCTTTGAATATTATTTATTTTTCTCAGTCATTCCTATACAACTGGTCCATTTTTTTTAGGTTTGTTAGTTAACTGAGTTGTAGATCTACAGAAGAAGCAGCAGACTTTTCTCTTCTATATCTTATGTTTGCAAGAAAATAATGTAAAACGAGTGATCCACATATCAATTGACTGATTTTACCTACTGATGAGTGTGTAATTGAAATTGGTATCCAGAAAGAGTAAGTTTTTTATGGAGGCTTTTGAATGGGTGGCGTATAGACTACCTACATAAAATAAAGATGCAATTCCCATAAATAGCATCTTGCAGCAAGATCATATGTCTTATTGATTAGTGAATATGCATGGAAGAAGGAACAGCCTTTTTTCTCTTTTTTTTTTTGGGGAGGTGATTTTTTACCTTCATTTATGTAATAGGTTGCTCAAGCAACATCTAAGCAGATGTCTAAACGCGATCCCCTGAGACCTTACATGAATGTCATTGACAACATGTTAACTCAAATGGTAAATCTATTTCATTATTTTGTTCACTTCAAAGACATTAGAACCTTAACCATTGTTTTTGTTGCATCATTTTCTTCCCCTTTTTCATTCTCAGTTTAGGGAAGATCCATCATTCAAACCACAAGGTGGACGATTAGGAGAAAATGATATGGACTATGATACAGATGAGAAATCAATGGCAACACTTAGGCGTCATCTTCGCAGAGCAAGAGAGGAGTATTACCGGTATAAAAGGTATACATGGACTGCTTACTTCCTTTTGGTCATTTCAGATTGGAAAGGTTTCTTGTATCTTTTGGGCAGGTGGGTAATTTGTATTTTGGAAAATTATGAGGTTCATGAGTTGTTTTGGCTATTTGCAAGTCCTATTTGGTGGCATTGTATTGGTAGGAGTTCGCATCTACTGCGTGCCATAGCTTGACCTGCAACTTGTGGATTTGGTGTATTTAGGGGTAAAGTAGTAATATACTATAGTATTAGGTGCACACTAATTATTAGCTGGAGATGGTTGGAATAACATAGTTATTAGAAATAAATAGCGTGTTGGAGAGTCGGAGCTTTGACAGGTATTTCAAGTAGCTTGGAATTTAGGGAGTTGGGAGAGGCTTTAAAATCTCTTCTCCAATGTTTTAGTTTGATCTTCATGTCAGACCAAATGTCAGTTTGGCTCCCTACCATTTTACTGCTTTACATGCGACTTATCTTGGGAATGAAATAAATCTTGCTGTCAATCACTTGTAGAAGTGCATTTCTTTCATTAATTTCTATATGCTGTATAAACATGAATTGTTGAGTTTGGATGTATCCCCTTTTTGGACGTATTTATCTCAAAAATGATTGTTTAAATTCTAGTTTGATAATTCTTGGTATGCATACAAATATCTGCTGTCTATGTACTATGGATTCTCATTGTACAACCTTCCCTGTATAAGCAAGAATTCTTGGTTGCTGCCTGATAGTTATCACCAATTAGTTTTATAGATTTCATGATCTTATATATTTTATGTAGCCAATATATGACCTACGTTATGAAGGCCCTTGAACTTGAAGACACTATAAAGAATTATGAACGACGCTCGTCAACTGGATGGTTTGCCTCTAATTACTAACTTCGGTATTTTTTTCTTAGCCTTCTGCCTTTCAACACAGAATTAAGATCTTAACCTCCAGACTGGCCTTGTTATTTTTTCAGGAAATATGTTTCAACCCTCAGGCATGCTCGAAATGGGAAGTTGGGGTCCATCTTAGATACACTTGGTAATCATATAATGCATCGGCCTCTTTTTTTCTTTATTCTTTATCACATAACATGAGATAGAGATGCATTGCAGAATGAGTTTAGATATCATCTTTTATAAGTATGAAACATGATTCTTAAAGAAAAAGGAAAAAAAAAAAAATCAGGATTATATGCTGACTCAGCAGTGTCTCTAGTAGGTCATTCTTTCTCGCCATTGACCTTGGTTGCAAATTTTATGAACAATGTGTCCTTGTTTTGTTGCAGTCAAGATTTCTATTATTTTTTTTCTTGATATTGAGAGTCCAGGCAAACTTTCACATACCAAGTAATCTCATGGGACAATGACCAACCAAACTACATTTGCTTGCCTAGTAAACTCGTATTATATTATATCATACATAGGTGGCCACCTGAACTTGTTTCTTTTAAGCCTTTTATTATTTACATTGGCTCCCGGTGGTTAGTCAAGAGTTTCATTTGGAAGGTTGTTTATAAGTAAATTGCCTACTTTAAGAACCTTGAAGGTGTTAGAGAGATTTCTTACTTTCAATGGGTGTATCATATCTCTGGAATTTTGTAACATAACAGGTGTATATGGTGGTCACCCAGAATGGTTGAAAAGAGATCTCTTTCAATGGACACCTACGATTGAGGTAGCCTTTTAGCAAGTATATCGTGGTGTGGTGAAAGGTCCACTTCTTTCTTTTCCTATTTTGAGCAACCATTTGTTGTGGTGGCTGAGAGACCGTTGGAGTGGGAATCAGACTGGTCGTTGTCACACCACTGCATATGTACGAAGCTTTAGTCAATGAGCAAGGACAGCCTTGATGTATGGAAGGGAACTTATGGCAATAGTATGTAAATGTTATCCTTACTAGGGTAGTGATTTGCACAAAGTACAAATTTTTGCTCAATTTGTTGGGGTAGGATGCCTTTAAATGGATCTTCAAGCTCCTTGGCTATGAATTTAGGATTTAATATAAATCTTGGATTGAGAATAAGGTAGTCTTTCTTGTCTGGATGGTCCTCCAAGACACATTTTTATTCAAATCAATTAAAAAGTTGGAACTCAACCTTCAGCCTATCTGGATTCCCAGTGGGACGGAATGGTTATTACTTAAAAAGGATGCTTGGTGCCTTGGTGGTTTCATACCAAGAAAGGCATCTTGTGTGGCTAGGCTCCTGAGTGCTTACCATTCCAGCTCTATGGTATGGGCTACCAGGAGCGGGCACTCAAGAGGTCGACACAATTGTGGAACTATGTATGCTCTACGAGCAAATAAATCATTGACAGTAGCTCCTTTGCTCTTATAGAAAAAAAAGACAGTAGCTCCATTGTGATTGCTTCGCTGCCTATTCCTTTACTCCACTAGGTGGGAAAGATGACATTGTCCTTGTTGAAGGCTACCTTGCTTTGAAGCTAAGGATGTTGTTGTAGTTGCGGAATTAGATGATACGTTATCCAAGTATACCCTTCCTCACATTAGTGACATTTTCTCACAGCCGAAGTTGGTGGTTGAGATTTTTAACAGAGGAGTGCAATTCTGTTGGTTTTCGTCTTCCATCATATCAAATGGTGGCAAAATCTTATTGGGCTTGCGTTGGCAAGAACTCTGCCAAATGCATGAGGCATTTTTTAAGAGGAACCCCTAAAATGCTTCACCTCCAATTAACCAATATATAATAAACACATTGGATTTATTAAGCCGAACTTTTCCAAACTTGGTAGTACTACTGAAACGATTCAGGGTGATTTTGTTTCTTGAAAAAAAAAAAAAATGATTCAGGGTGATTTATGGCTGTGATTCATCAGTGTTTATCTGTTGGGAAAGATCAGTTACACCTATTGCCATAGAATTATATTCTCGAGGAACTTGAGTTCAATATTTACTGTTCTCAATTTCAGATGAATAAATTGACCAATAAAAGGAAGTAAATTGAATCTCGAGGTAGTGGACTTGGTGTTCTTGTAGATGCAATCCTATCAATAATGTTCCCTTGTGCAATGTTTAAATGAGAAAATTGATTCGTGTTTTAGTGCCCTTTCCTGGTGCGAGTTAAGGAAGAGGGTGGTTTCTTAACTTACTTTACCAGTTGTTAGTGCTATCCATCCAGTATATGATGTCTTCTAACTTCATTGGACTCATGACTCTTCAATTGAAGGCATGTTTCTTTCCCTGTATCCAAGGTTTAAAATTCGAAGTCTCAATTTTATGGAAATGTTGATGGAAATATCAATAAAATGTCAATTTCAAAGAAAATTTGGAAAAATATAATTGAACACACACACACACACACACACATATATATTGTGCTTTTTAAAGAAGTTCAAACATTTATCATTTATATTATATGTATTTGTGTCATGTTGTTGCTTACTTTTTATGTTTCATAGACTTTTTACAATATAGTGGAAATTGATTCACCCCTCATGTCGATGTCGAGCCCATGAAAATATGGAAATATCGAACATGTCGATGGATGTTTAATACTTATGCATGCATCTCAACTCTAATATTGGAATTGCTTGTTGAATCAAAATAAGTACCATGTTCATTTGGGCAGTGCTTCTGAATCATGTGGGGGCAGAAATACTAGTTATGCGGAGAATTAGGGGGCATTTTCGTGCTTTTAACCAGTGAGTGAGTTGTTGTATGTAACATTATGGAAGTAGATCTACCAGTATGGGGTTAGATAGGAAATATAAATATAAGAGGGGCAGGAAGGAATACATTGTATTTGGTACTCAACGGGAGTGAGTGGGTTTCTTGAGTTCCTATCATTCTTAATGGCTAGAGTTTCTTCTCAGTGGCAAGCGCTTGTCATTCTCAAGTGTATTTCCATTTTGTTTTGTGAGTTTTCTTCTTTGTTTTGGTTTACGTACTTAATGCATCCCCTGAACGTACATGCAATTCTTTTACTATATGTTTTCTTAAGAAGAAACAATTTCATTGATTGATGAAATATGAGAGTAAAAACTCCAAGCACCTATTGGTGAATTACAACGAAGCTCCCCAATTGGATTTAATAAGATGAGCTATAACTTCTTGTTTTGTATTTTTACCTTTTTCTTTTTCACTTACTAAACATTTTTTTTTCTTTTTCATTATATCAATTAGAAGTTTTTTCTTGTTTTTCTTTAAAAAAGATAAGCTATGATGAGTAAAAGAGTGCTTAGTTTTGCACCAATTTGCACCAAGAGAAAGCAGTAGAAGAAACTATGCCCATAAAACTCTTGGAAGAGTGAAAATATGACCATTTCTTTTGCCCCAAAGAAGCCAGAAAAACGTGAGTGAGGGCCAGCCACAAAACCTTATTTATTTATTTATTAAAGAACATAATTTACATCCAAAATTGCACATAGTATGCACTTGTCTAACATTACTACACTTGAAATTACTCTCAATGTTTGTTAGCTTGTAACTATTTGTTGGTTTGTTTTCTTGGATATCATGCAACAGAAATGATTTTATTTTCTGCTATAAATCACAAATAATATGAATATTCATAATAATGCGGTGGTCTGCAGAATTTATATGGCGCTGCATCCTAAGAAAGCATCTTCAGAAAGTCTTGGCTATTGTACTTGGTATCATGTCCGCTGCAATTCTTTTAGCCGAGGCCACCCTGTTACCAAGTGTCGATTTATCTCTTTTCTCAATGCTTATTAAATTAGTTGGACGGGAGGAGGTGCTTGTGCAGGTATATCATCATACTTAGCAAGGCCATTGCTTTTCCTATTTGCATATATCTCATCGTGTGATTGTTAGGATTTGTGTATCAATATTTCTGCATATTTTGTTTATTACGTACAACTCAGTCCCATGAGGCTGTCATTAAATGCACCGAGGGGTGACTCTGTCTCACAGTGCTTTTCCTCTGAGTGTTTTTGGGATAAGAAAATGAAAAGAAACATATTTCATTTAGGACATCTAATCTTTAAACTGGTGATAAAAACTGTAATAAACAGAATGGTCTTGACTTGACTGTTAGTTTGACTTGTAGCTTCCTAATCTAACTACAAGTTAAAGCCTAGCTGCTATGATATATATTAGAGAAAAGTAGGTTAAATGATCTCTGTAATGGATGCAAACTAAAATTATTTTGACATTTCCAGTATGATGTAAACCAATCCATCTTGGACTGAGTGCTCAGAGATATTTATTATAAGAACATACTGGAATCTATTTTGGATTTTGGTTCTTTCTTCTTCTTTTTAAGTGTATTTTCTTGCCAGTTGCAATTTCCTACAGTAATTCTGGTATAAACTTCTTTCATCAGTTCTTCCTGAAAATTTACTTGAGATTCAGTTTAGGATGCATATCCTCATTATCTAACTATTTCCTGTTCATTTTCTCCCTGCCATAATTTTTCCGGTGTTTGTTGGATTCCTGTTTGCTTCTCTAGGACTTCTGCTAATTTTCAAATCTATTTACCTTACCTTTTCTTTCAGGCCTTTGCTTTTGTACCGCTGATGTATATGTGCGTGTGCACGTATTATTCTTTATTCAAGTTTGGAACTTTGATGTTCTATTCATTAACCCCAAGGCAAACTAGCTCTGTGAACTTGCTATTAATTTGTTCGTGAGTATTTCTCTTAAGCTATTAAATCATTTTGGAAATTTGTCTATTCTTCTTTATGACAAAGTAAGTACTCATGAAATGTTCATTCTTCTTCTAGAATGGTTGCCAGGTATGCTCCACCAATTTCATTCAACTTTCTCAATCTCATTCGTCTTGGTGGGAATGTGAAAACTGTTTTCGAAAAGGTGATTATTTTTTTATTTTATGTTTTGTTTTTTTTTACTACTGCAATGTTTCTTTGCAGTTGTGATTTAATTTTGGTACGTGAGTTCTCTCCTTTTTGTTGTTCTGTTGTCTTTTTTAGTAACCATATTCATTAGTTTACCTGATATATTGTGTAATTATAATAATGGCAGAGGATGGGTAAAATTGATGATGCTGTCCCTTTCTTTGGGAAAGATTTTAATAGGATCTACCCGCTTATTATGGTTGTCTACACCATTTTGGTTGCAAGCAATTTCTTTAACCGGGTTATCGATTTCCTCGGAAGCTGGAAGAGATTTAGATTTCAGTCAGAGGTAGATGATATGGATGGATTTGATCCTTCAGGAGTAATTATATTGCAGAAAGGTAGTCTTTTGATACTATTAGTGGTTTTCTTTTCTGGATGACAATTGATATTTTGTGATTGACTTAGTAAGGCCCTTATTTGCTCTTTATCTCATTCTATGAGTTTAATATATGTTCTTAATTGCCTCAGAACGATCTTGGCTTGAACAAGGGCGCATGGTTGGTGAGCACGTTATTCCATTAGCTAGGAATTTCAACAGCATAGACTTGGAGTCTGGCAGCAGCAATAGCACAGTATGCCCATTTTCCGTAAATATTTTTTCTTTAGGCATTCTTCATGCAATTGTGAACTATATTTTGGTACCATGGTGATACACTGTTTAGGAGAAATATCTTATGATGAAGTTATTTAGCTTTCATCAATCTTTCCTCATTTTCAGGCTCTCTCGAAATCCTCACAATATCTAATATAGGAAATTTATTTTCATTGGCGATCCCTCTTTCTGTAAATGTATCTCGTTCTGATGGATTCTTAATTTGGTCAAATGTTTTTTTCTAATCAAGGAGTTAAATATTCAGGATTTGCTAGATGTCAAAGCGAAGGCAACAAACAGTCTAATAAATGAAGACATGAATGGGAATTCCTCAAAATCTTCTGTCGATGAGGGTCGGAAGTATGGTTCTAGCAGAGAAGCCATGAGCAACAAGTATGCTGCAATTAGAGAACAAATTAGACAATCAACACTAAACACAAAGCCAGTGGCGAACATTGCTTCGGCCAAGGTTACCTTACTTGATGCAGACGATGGTGAATCTAGCAATACCAATGAAAAGACAACTTCTGGTTTGGCCTCAAAGTGGGAATCAATGAAGATGGGTTTCCAAAACTTCAAGGCTAATATAGGAACCAAAAAGTTTCTTCCCTTGCCACAGGTTCAAGAAACAAAAACTCTCTCTCGTCATGATTCATCTCAGTCTCTTGACGAGATCTTCCAAAGATTGAAACGGCCATCAGGTCATGGAGGTTATAGCGACGATGAGGATGGGATGGAAATCAAGAGTTCCGAGGAGGGAATAGAATTTGAGCAATCAAGGCCAACTAGATAACAACCATTTTTCTCTCTTTAGGTTTAAGAATCAAGAATGCTGTACCATGTACGGGCCCTTGCTGCCAGTTGAGTTGTTTACTTGCAGTTGGATCATCCTGCATTTGAACACATATTTGGAACGTTACCCTGCTAGATTGACACACGTATATAAGCTGACTGGTCGGAAAGCAAACTGGAGGATAGAGTTACACTCACTAACTGCTCAGACGACCAATGGTCGTAAAATTCAGAGATTGCAACTACAAAGGTTAGTATCTTGGCTGTATCAGCATTGCTTTGATTCTTGAGTTTTGCTTCAGAACTCAGATGCCATACGATAAATTTATATTGTGTATCTTTTTCTGGTAATTTGATATCGATGTCTGAATGTAATTGGAAATTGTTTTAGGAAACGAAGGTTGAAATTCTAGACTCCGTAAGAACTTGATCTGAATGGTTTCTGATATTTTGATATGTTCCTTGCAGTTGTAGCTAACTGTATCTTTCATATGATTTAAATGACTAATTGTATAAGTCGGCCATTAGCGCTTTCAGGGGAAACAAAAAAGAGAAAAGTCAGCCATTGACAAAGGACCTTAGATATTTTTGGTGATATGCAATCTCGGTCATCTTTTACTTTAGCCTCTCTTTCAAGGAGAGGAAAACTTTCTTAGCGAGAGCAGTCGAGGAGGGCCATAATATGTTCACCCTTGAGTCGTTTTCATCGCAGTTCTAAATGAATATAAAGCCTCATCAAACAGTTCTCGAGATTGCTTCAATCACTTTTGGCTACAATTTTCTACTAGTTTTCAAAGTAACCACTTATAAAGGTCTAAAGGTGGGATATTTCAATTTGAAATACTAAATATTAGAATCCAGAACTCCAAAGGCCAGAAAATATTTGATAATCTCAGGGGAAGGAAGGAATTTTACTGGAAGAGTCAACAATCGCCAAGAGAATTAAAAAAAAAATGCCAATGCTAATGCAAAAAAGGGAACAATAATCCAGGAAGAGAAAATTCAAGATTGTAGGAGAGAGAAATGGGAACTTGAATATAAGAAACCAAAAATATTAAAGACAATAATGCAAAGTTACAAGAAAAAAGAATCCAAGAAACGGTGATGAGTAAAAAATTGAAAAGCACAAAATCTAAAAAGAATCCAGAAAAGTTAAAACTAAATTTAACAAAATCAAAGCTTGAAAAAACAAAAGAAAAGAAAAGAAAAGAAAGAAAGAAAGTATAACTGTAGTAGTATAAAAAGCAGTGCAAAGAGAACAGGGATTCGCCACTCAAATAAATAACTGCGGTAATTTTCATCCAAAAGCTGCTATATATAATAATATTGGTATGAACCATGATATGAAGTGAAGCAAATATTTAAGAAAGTGATCAAGAGAAAATGAGATTCGAGATTAAAAAGCAATGAAAAATGGAAGGCAACCAGTTAGAGAAACGGAAAAAAAAAAACTTGGGTAGTTTAGGCTGCATATATCTCTTGTATGGTCCAAACCACACCAAATGAAAATGTGGGATGTGGATGTGGCACAACTTTTTTTTTTTTTTTTTTTTTTTTTTTTGGCCGAAATAAAAAAGGGGGC
>QLSR01000272.1:1096153-1119774 GCA_031780015.1 Citrullus colocynthis
TTTTTTTTTTTTTTTTTTTTTTTTTTTCTTGTTTCCTCTCTTTTTTTAAATGATCTCTACTATAGGAACTAGTCTACCAAATTTACAATGCAACCAAGAAATAATTCTACTCATAAAATAAACTTACTACAGCTAAAGAGTAGTTTGTTTTCTTAATGTAAACAATTTGAATTTTTAAATGTCTAGAATTATTTATGTCCAACGTACTTAGATAATTGTATTTGTTTCGTAAGAATATTTTTTAAAGATATATAAAAAGTAAAAACGAGATGCCTCAATCTGAAAATTCAAAAAATTCATGTTTCAAAATGATATGTTCCGTAAAGCATCCTAAAACGTCCAAGTGGTTATTGTGAATTATTCTTCTTTTAGTTTGGGAATTATATTGGGTTGGATCGATTTTCGATTTTTAAAATTATTTGATTTTATGGCTTCATTCAAATGTTTTATTTTCGGACTTTGAACATATTTTAATACATTTGGAGTATTTTGGTGAAAATTATACTATATATTAATCTTAAAATTATACAATATATTAATCTTAAAGATTAGAAGTTTTGATTCTCTACCCTTTGTTATAAGAAAGGATATTGTGTAATTGTTTTTCAACTTTATTTTAATGAGAATATTATTTCTCCCACCCCATTTTAGTATTATTAGTTAATATACTTTCAAAAGGAATAAATTTAATCATTACTCTCACCAATCACGCTATCCTTACCTTGAAACTCGATTCCGCTTCTGATGCAGTATATAATCCGACCCCGATAAATCTTAAAATTAGTTTTTATAGTTAGTTTGATTAATTAAAAAAAAAAAACCAAGTACATATGTTTCAAAATTTACAAGTTAAAAAGTTGAATGATATCATTTACAACATCATTCATTTGTAAGTTAACATGACATATGCTAAAAAAAACATAACTTAATTGACAAAGTGCATTTACTATAATCTTTGAAGTTAGAGTTTTAGTTCTCCACCTCACATATGATAAAAAACAGATAATTAAAAATAAATTATATAAATAATTTGAAAAATATATTTGACATTAGTAAACACAGTCAACAGTTTGAAAATAACATCACACGATTTTTAATTTCTTCCCATCAACTGTTACATCCATTTTCCATCGTTTATCTGTTATATAAAAAAGTTAAAGAGAAATTATTATAAATAGAAAAAAATTAAATTATTTATAAATATAGAAAATTTTTACTGTTGCTGTCTATCACCCAATGATAAAAGTCTATATTTTGCTATATTTAAAAACATTCTTAATTTTCAGGTTAAGGATTACCCTTTTTTTTATATATATAAATTTCAAAGTTTCCAATGATAAAAGTCTATATTTTGCTATATTTAAAAACATTCTTAATTTTCAGGTTAAGGATTACCCTTTTTTTTATATATATAAATTTCAAAGTTTCAAAGTGACTGTAAATTTTTTTATTAAAATACCATGTTGGCTCCTATACTTTATAATTTATTCAATTTTAGTCCATGTTTTTTCAATACATCTTAAATTTAGTCTCTTGAAGTTAACTTTTGTCAAAATTAATTAAAAAATCACAATAATTTTCATGCAAAGAAACACAATATGTAAATATTTTCTCAAAATTCATAGTGAAAATGCTAATAAAAAATAAAAGATAATGAAAAAATCTACAACAAACTAGTAGTATGGACTAAATTCAAATTTTATTGAAAGTAAAAAGACTAAAATTGAACATTTGAAAATATAGGGACTAAAATTAAACAAACTTTAAAGTATAAAAACTAAAATGATATTTAAAGCTAGATTTTGTTTTGAATGGAATGTCTATAAACATAATTCAAATAAATAAATAAATATATATATATATATATATATATATATATATATATATTTTAAACAAACTTCAAAATATAAAAACTAAATGATATTTGAAGCTAGATTTTGTTTTGAATGTCTATAAACATAATTCACTAATTTATATATATATAAAAATTAAACAAACTTCAAAGTATAAAAATTAAAATGATATATGAAACTAGATTTTGTCTTGAATTGAATGTCTATAAACATAATTCATTAATATATATATATATATATATATATATATATATATATATTAAACAAACTTCAAAGTATAAAAAATAAAATGATATTTGAAGTTAGATTTTGCCTTAAATGTTTATAAACATAATTCACTAATATATATGTGTTTTTAAAAAATAAAAAAATTAAAAAAAAAAATAGCAGTTGGAGGACATGACGTGGTAAGTGCTGGTTAGTTGCATGAAAAGTTGTACCCTCGAATCGGAATGCTGGGATCTGAGCCCCTGAAATTTATAAATACCAAACGGACACGTAAACCTAGTGGATAACCTGAATTATTTAATAAAAACCAATATATAAAATATAAAAATATGACGTACGTAAATTTGTAATCAATTACCATAATCCAATTAATAATTAAATCATAATAGAATATTTAAGGGCATCGGGAGATATGCCCTATGGTCTATATAAATCATAGTGAGTAGCCTTTTTTTTTTTTTTCCTTCTCTCCATTACTTTGGGTTCCACCTCGGGAGGGAGAAAGAAATTATTTAATTATTAAGAAAGGGACGTCTCGAGTTTCACGTTAATTAATTAATTAAGTAAGTAATCCCATTAATTTAAATTTGTGTGACGTGTGGGTTCAAATTAAAATGTAAAATTTGGGTGCTTCTAATGTAATGCCTGAACAATTAACAATAAAGAACTAGAGCAAGCAACGACGGGATAGTGTGCTATTATTATTATAATGTGGCTTCCGGCTGAGCTTTGTGGGTTATTTTAAAAGATTGAGAATCATTTTGTTCTCTCTCCTCTTTTATTATTACTATCATTATTATTTCATTTTAGTTATATAGGAGTAGGATTGTGATGTAAAAGGAGAGAATGTGTCCACTCCATTTACATAAGTTTATTTTGATCGGGAAGTTTTAAGGCTCATAAATTTTTTTTAAGTGCAATAATTTTATTTATTTCAATGAAATCTCAAAACCTTAGCTTGTTCATGTTCTTCAAATGAGAAACTATGGATGAAGGAGTGGATACTTTGTAAAGGAAGAATTTCAGCACCAATTTAGTACTTCTTTTCAAACATTTTGATGTCCAAGTTAGACTACTGAAATAGTCTCAATGAAAGTGAGTTGGATAGATCTCAGTACTTTAGCCATTGAAGTTCATCATTAATGGAGTAATAATAAATGGTTGTCGTTGCTACAATGTGGAGCAAATAATTGACAACATCAAGAATATAGTAAAATAGAGTCAAACAAATTAATCAAGTTGAATGTTGAAATAAAAGTTATTAATCACATGAGTATTAATGTCACGTAGGATGCGTCAACATTTACAAAAACAACCTAGAAAACAAAAAGAATATATACAAACACAAAAAAATAACACACAAAGTTTGGTAATCTAGTTCAGCAATCTACCACCTACATTTGGAAGGCAATGTGCCCGTAGAAAGATACTTTTACTAATAAGAAGTCAAACACTTACAATGTTATACTTATTTGTAAATCTATGACGAATACAGTGACACACAAAAACGCTCGACTCAGTGAATGTTCACTTAGGCTCCCCTAAGTGTGAGATTCCCTCTCAATGAACTTAGGCTCCCTCCTAAATATGAGTATATTAGTAAAGTAACATTTAGGCTCCCCTTAAATGTGAGACTCCTTCTCAAACGTAATCTTTCCAACTTTTTGTGAATGCACCTTCACTTGAAAAACTTAAGCTCCCCTTAAGTTTGAAAATTCCTTCACGAATAATAATGTCTTAAGCTCCCCCTCATATTGAGAATCCCTTCTCAAGTGTTGAAGTCTTAGGCTCTCTCTCAGACCAATACAATCATCTTTTAGCAAAAGCTTCAATGCAACTTTAAGATCAATGGTAATTCAAAATTGAAGTTGTAACATTCAACCATCATGAAGATCAAATGGCTTTAACAACAATAATAATATGAAAGCGGCAATCTTAAAAATAACACAACTTGCTCTTGAATATGCATAATGAAAAATAGAGAAATAGTCTCATTCAAAATTTGTAGAGGTTAAACAAGGAAAAATCCAAAAAAAACAAATCTGCTAAATTTTCTAGATAAGGAAAAAAAATTATAGGATTGACATCTTTTGTGACATTTGTTATGAAAACTTTTATGATAACACCAGAACATCTATGAAACCAACTCAAGCATCTTTAAACAAATATATAACCAATTTCAAATTTCAAACAATATATATATATATATATATATATATATATATATATATATATAATTGGTATTGGTGTAATCAAATGAAACCACCCTGTTATCCTTTTATTAGCACTTTAGTCCCGTGGTCCAAATGCTAATCGCCCAATTTTAGAAAAAAGAAAAGAAGAACGTGAAATATATATTTGGATATTTTAAGCAAATTGAAGCATACAGCTCTTACACCTAACCTGTTAGGATAACTATGTAAAAAGTAAACAAGTTTTGTTGGTGGATGTTCCACCTCAATCTAGAGTCCATCAATATAATTTAAACACCTAATCAAACTAGGAATTTTAGGAAGGTTAATTTACCTCTATATTGCTTATAAACTATGCTGGATATAGCGGATAATAAACATTTAAATCTACTCAAGATTTGTTTGTCTTTAAATTAACTTTTGAAGTGTTTAAAAAAAAAAAAAAAAAAAAAAAAAAAGTGAATTTGAATAAGTTGAAAAAAAGAAAAAATGTAAATGAAGAGTGGTATTTAATCCAATTTAATTTTATTTGATGTGTTTTGTAATAATTTTAATTTAATAACGAATTTAAGGAAGAATGAGTTGTATGATCTATGGCATGATGAGGAGGAGGAGGGGGAGGAGAGGAGAGACAAATTCTAAAATTGCAAACTAATGTAGGGGTAAAAGGAGGGTGGAGTCGGTGTAGTAATAGAATCAGAAAGTGGGCTTCTAGAAGGTGATGTACACGTGTCGTTTTAAATGAGAAGGTGGGTTATTGTGTGCTGCAGTGCAGGCAGGAAAGCAAATCACCTGCCACCCGGATCAGTGGGTCCCACAGCACATGGCTCGAGCAAGGTGTGGGCCCCACCCTACTCCACGTAATCGGAATCTCCCATTCCCTGCTCTCTACTCTACACTTCTCTCAAGTTTTTATCAAACCATGACATATTTTTTTTTTTTTTTTTTTTTTTTTAAGCCAAAGTGAAAAAATAAAAGAAATTTGGAGTGAGGACATTCAACTTCTATCTCACCCAAACTCACTTTCGGCCTTTTTTTTTTCTTCTTCAATTATCTAATTAATAACAACTTAAACTTTTCAAAATAATAATAATTATAAATAAATAATGATAACAAGCAACAAACTTAAAAACACATGTTTTATTTCTACGTTAGCTTTGTGAAATCAAAATTATAATTTACTGTAATAGTATTTATTATGCATCGTGTCCTTTTCTAAATTTGTCCAACAATATGTTATTTCTTTTCTCTCTTTAAAATTATTTTTAATATCTTTTCACACTCCTTAAAATACATCTAAAAACCTTCTTTCCCTGCTTGCCTTTTAAAAATATATTTTCAAAATAAGTAAAAATAAGTAAGACTAAATAATGTTTATAAACTCAAAAGCTGAAAGTTAAAAACAAAGCTCTTATTTTGTCTCGTAATCATTTAGGTTTTAATTTTTGTTTTTTAAATTAAGTTTATATTTTAAAATTCTTTTTATCTACGTTTTATTAATAATTTAGAAAACGAAGTCAAAATTTGAAAACTATGAAATGTAGCTTTTAAAAACTTATTTTTGTTTTTGAAATTTAGCTAAGAATTTAACCATCGTGCTTAAGAAAGATGTAAATCACAGTAAGAAATAATGGTGGGGGAATAGGCTTAATTTTCAAAAACCAAAAACAAAAAACAAAATGGTCACCAAAATGGGTCCAAAGTTTAGGTCACATTTGATAACCATTTATTTTTTGGTTTTTAGTTTTGAAAATTAAACATACGAACATCCTTCTCATCCCTAAATTTCTTGCTTTTTTTTATATACCTTTTACCTATACTTTTAAAAAACAAGTCAAATAATTGTAAGAGTTTAGCTTAAAATTTAATTATTGTATGTAAGATATAAGAAATTAACTCTTGTATTTAAGAAATATGCAAATCATTGTAAGAAAATGTGATGAAATAAGTTTAATTTTCAAAAATTAAAAACTAAAAACGAGGGGTTACCCAACTAAAGCTAAAATTTTAGCTTTAATTTTTTAAATTTAGTTAACTAATCAACTAAATTTTAAAAGATTAAAAATTAATGTTTATGAAATTTCCCCTAAGCAACTATATACACAAACACTATCTTTCACTATTTTTTTCATGGAGATGGTGATTGAACTTTGGAAGTTGTACATGCAACTATCAATGAGCTATATTTACTTTGATGATGTAATACTACTGGATCAAGTCATTATTTTCACACCAACACAATTTTAATCTTTTAAATCTTATTTGATAATTGTTTGGCCTTTAAAAGTCAAGATCATAAATATTATCCCATGCATGATTTCTTTGTTTTCTTTTCTTTATTTTAGGTGTCTTTTAACAAATCTAGCTAAATCTTAAAAACTATATAAAAAAAAACTAAAATTAATATATATATATATATTATTTAGTTTTTGAAATTTAGTTAAGAATTCAAATATTTAATTAGGAAAGATGAATACATGCTAAATAAGTTGGTAAGAAAACAAACACAACTAAAAAACAATGATTAGCACAAAAGAGAATTTGATGTTTTAGTTCTTTTGAAATAATGCTTGTCACCTCATAATTTTTCAATTATACAGCTTTTACCCTTCTTAAAAAAAAAAAAACACATCTAACTTTATAGTCAAATTCTAAAATATATATAATTTTTTTTTCCAAAGCTTAACTTGATTTCTTAAAAAAAAAAAAACACATCTAACTTTATAGTCAAATTCTAAAATATATATAATTTTTTTTTCCAAAGCTTAACTTGATTTCTTAAAAAAAAAAAAACACATCTAACTTTATAGTCAAATTCTAAAATATATATAATTTTTTTTTCCAAAGCTTAACTTGATTTCTTAAAAAAAAAAAAACACATCTAACTTTATAGTCAAATTCTAAAATATATATAATTTTTTTTTCCAAAGCTTAACTTGATTTCTTAAAAAAAAAAAAAAAAAAAAAAAGCTACAAAATAACCCTATAATAAGACTTTGTATTCAAATAAACGTATCAGCATGTACTTTTTCATCATACTACAACGTTGCTATGGAATGTAGCATTTTGCACAACATTTTAAAAATGAAATTAAAAGTTTCTTTTTGTTGTTTTTACAAATATAAACCGTGCTAGTAAAATTCAAACCGTAATGTTACTAACAATTAAGCTACCAATCCTTGAAATTACAAATTCAATACACAATCCTTATTTGATTATACTTTTATTATTTATCAGTTATCATTTATATTCATAAATAAAACAATTGTGGTAAGTCGATTTAGACTATAAAAAAATTAGATTTTGTTTTTGATAAATTTGTTTAGAAGCGTTTCTATAAACTTAAGTCTAACTGGATTTAACAAATGCAAAAATAATAGAAGAAGTTTTTATTTTCGAATTTAGGCGAGAGCAAAGGGAAAAGGAAATGTGATGCATTTTCAAATGGAATCGAAGGCGAGTTGGGAACTTTTAATTAAAGGGCGAAAAAGGAATAAAGGAAAAAAGAAATTGTAAAAGTGGGTTTTGTTTTGGTTGTGAGCGAGGGTGATATGGGAATTAACGCGCTCATGATTTTGAAAAGTTAACCCCTTCCCCCAAAAAATAAAAATTTTAAAAATTAAAAAAAAAAAAAAAAAAAAAAAAAAAAAAAAAAAAAAAAAAGCTGCAGCTCGGTGTGCCCACCTATTTATTTTCATCATCCAATCATAGGTCTCTTCTTTTTAGGCTACTCTCTTTAATTTTTCAATTTACATTATATTAATAATTTTACCAAATTAATTGTATGGTTAGATTAGATTATTGTTTAATTAAGATTAGCTAGGTGAGCAAATTTTGTTTTCCACTCCCATTAGTAAATCTCTTTCAAAGGAACTGTTTAATGTTGAACTTAATTTCACACCTTTTTTTCTTTAAATTTCTCTTTTTGAAACCATAATAATTAATGTAATGCAATTTTTTAAATTGTGGAGCTTTTTAGGGGGGAAAAAACGACAATGTACTTCAACATTTTTTCTAATCGATGGTTTAAATATTATTATTTAAGGGCTTATTTTGCAAACTTATTCACTTTTTCTATTATGCAAAACCATCCCTTTACTTCAAAAATAAATTGCTTTCATTTTTTTCTTTTGCTGTTCAATAAGGAGGACAGTTAAGATAGGTACTTTAAATTAAATGCTACAGTTGAATTATCGTTATGTAAATGTTTATTTTAGTAGCATGAAGACGTTGTAAATGTATGTCAATTTTACAATCTAGGATCTAAATTTTAGTTTTGTACTTATAATATTAACAATAAAAAGTAAGTTAGGGTAAAAATTTATTACATACACAATAATCTCAAAAAAAAAAAAAAAAAAGTTTTTAGAATGGTGGTTAAAAATCAAATAAGCTACTTAAATTTTTGGGTAAAATTTATAAAAAATAATAAAAAAAAAAAAAAAAAAAAGACAAATAAATAAAACTTAATAAAAAAAAAAAAAAAAAAAAGACAAATAAATAAAACTTAATAAAAAAAAAAAAAAAAAAAAGACAAATAAATAAAACTTAATAAAAAAAAAAAAAAAAAAAAGACAAATAAATAAAACTTAATAAAAAAAAAAAAAAAAAAAAGACAAATAAATAAAACTTAATAAAAAAAAAAAAAAAAAAAAGACAAATAAATAAAACTTAATAAAAAAAAAAAAAAAAAAAAGACAAATAAATAAAACTTAATAAAAAAAAAAAAAAAAAAAAGACAAATAAATAAAACTTAATAAAAAAAAAAAAAAAAAAAAGACAAATAAATAAAACTTAATAAAAAAAAAAAAAAAAAAAAGACAAATAAATAAAACTTAATAAAAAAAAAAAAAAAAAAAAGACAAATAAATAAAACTTAATAAAAAAAAAAAAAAAAAAAAGACAAATAAATAAAACTTAATAAAAAAAAAAAAAAAAAAAAGACAAATAAATAAAACTTAATAAAAAAAAAAAAAAAAAAAAGACAAATAAATAAAACTTAATAAAAAAAAAAAAAAAAAAAAGACAAATAAATAAAACTTAATAAAAAAAAAAAAAAAAAAAAGACAAATAAATAAAACTTAATAAAAAAAAAAAAAAAAAAAAGACAAATAAATAAAACTTAATAAAAAAAAAAAAAAAAAAAAGACAAATAAATAAAACTTAATAAAAAAAAAAAAAAAAAAAAGACAAATAAATAAAACTTAATAAAAAAAAAAAAAAAAAAAAGACAAATAAATAAAACTTAATAAAAAAAAAAAAAAAAAAAAGACAAATAAATAAAACTTAATAAAAAAAAAAAAAAAAAAAAGACAAATAAATAAAACTTAATAAAAAAAAAAAAAAAAAAAAGACAAATAAATAAAACTTAATAAAAAAAAAAAAAAAAAAAAGACAAATAAATAAAACTTAATAAAAAAAAAAAAAAAAAAAAGACAAATAAATAAAACTTAATAAAAAAAAAAAAAAAAAAAAGACAAATAAATAAAACTTAATAAAAAAAAAAAAAAAAAAAAGACAAATAAATAAAACTTAATAAAAAAAAAAAAAAAAAAAAGACAAATAAATAAAACTTAATAAAAAAAAAAAAAAAAAAAAGACAAATAAATAAAACTTAATAAAAAAAAAAAAAAAAAAAAGACAAATAAATAAAACTTAATAAAAAAAAAAAAAAAAAAAAGACAAATAAATAAAACTTAATAAAAAAAAAAAAAAAAAAAAGACAAATAAATAAAACTTAATAAAAAAAAAAAAAAAAAAAAGACAAATAAATAAAACTTAATAAAAAAAAAAAAAAAAAAAAGACAAATAAATAAAACTTAATAAAAAAAAAAAAAAAAAAAAGACAAATAAATAAAACTTAATAAAAAAAAAAAAAAAAAAAAGACAAATAAATAAAACTTAATAAAAAAAAAAAAAAAAAAAAGACAAATAAATAAAACTTAATAAAAAAAAAAAAAAAAAAAAGACAAATAAATAAAACTTAATAAAAAAAAAAAAAAAAAAAAGACAAATAAATAAAACTTAATAAAAAAAAAAAAAAAAAAAAGACAAATAAATAAAACTTAATAAAAAAAAAAAAAAAAAAAAGACAAATAAATAAAACTTAATAAAAAAAAAAAAAAAAAAAAGACAAATAAATAAAACTTAATAAAAAAAAAAAAAAAAAAAAGACAAATAAATAAAACTTAATAAAAAAAAAAAAAAAAAAAAGACAAATAAATAAAACTTAATAAAAAAAAAAAAAAAAAAAAGACAAATAAATAAAACTTAATAAAAAAAAAAAAAAAAAAAAGACAAATAAATAAAACTTAATAAAAAAAAAAAAAAAAAAAAGACAAATAAATAAAACTTAATAAAAAAAAAAAAAAAAAAAAGACAAATAAATAAAACTTAATAAAAAAAAAAAAAAAAAAAAGACAAATAAATAAAACTTAATAAAAAAAAAAAAAAAAAAAAGACAAATAAATAAAACTTAATAAAAAAAAAAAAAAAAAAAAGACAAATAAATAAAACTTAATAAAAAAAAAAAAAAAAAAAAGACAAATAAATAAAACTTAATAAAAAAAAAAAAAAAAAAAAGACAAATAAATAAAACTTAATAAAAAAAAAAAAAAAAAAAAGACAAATAAATAAAACTTAATAAAAAAAAAAAAAAAAAAAAGACAAATAAATAAAACTTAATAAAAAAAAAAAAAAAAAAAAGACAAATAAATAAAACTTAATAAAAAAAAAAAAAAAAAAAAGACAAATAAATAAAACTTAATAAAAAAAAAAAAAAAAAAAAGACAAATAAATAAAACTTAATAAAAAAAAAAAAAAAAAAAAGACAAATAAATAAAACTTAATAAAAAAAAAAAAAAAAAAAAGACAAATAAATAAAACTTAATAAAAAAAAAAAAAAAAAAAAGACAAATAAATAAAACTTAATAAAAAAAAAAAAAAAAAAAAGACAAACTAGAAATATGGAGATGTTGTAAATTGCAATGTGTGCATCTATTTGTTTTCATTTCTAAAATTAAAATAGGAAATTGTCCACATAGTTCACATATATAGAGTCTCTTATTTTATTCAACTCAAATTCTTCTCACCCATCAATTCTATCTATCTATCTATATAAAAATCTTGACATCTCTAATTGATCTATATATAACTGATGATTACAAAGAGATGTCCTTTAGAATATAGGATATGTGTCTTTTAAATCAAAGTACACATAATATAAGTTTTCATTCTCAGTTGCAATTGAGTGTTGTTTTAGTGTACTTCCAATCAATGACAATACCCAATCTTCTTTTCTAAAATTCCAACTATTGTTTCGTCCCAATCCAGCACTTTAATCCATACATGCGATTATATATATATATATATACATATATTTAAATTTTCTAATAAAGCATAACTTTATTTAAGATATCACTTTTTATTTATATATATATTAATTTTTGGTTGAATTTTAATAGCAAAAAAATATAAATGTTCACAAATTTGTTTTTAGAAAAAGCTTGACAAGAATTCTAAAAGTGTGTTTGGTAGGAAAAAAAAAAAGAGACAAATTATATGTTACTAACAAGAATAATTTTACATCATTCATGAAGTAATATTTGGAGCGTTGAATTGAATATTCTAAAATGTTAAGTTAACATATTGGAGTTAGAATATTTGTATTTAGGGTGCAAAGTTGTTTAGTTGGAGTTACTTGATAAATGTGTAAAATAGAGAAAGGGAGAAGACGAAGTTTCTCAATAAATATGCAAACTTGAATAGTGAATGTTGTTGAAGTTGGTAGAGTTGAATTATTTTACATCCACTTATGAAATCAGTAGGCCGAACACCACTTTAGAATTCTGTTTTTCTTTTTTTTTTTTTTTTTTTTAAAGTTCAACAATCTTTAATTTCAACATGAAACATGACTCAAAGTTGAAAGATTTTCCACTGGAAAACAATCGCCACAAAGTTCAAACACAAATGAATAGAAAGAAGTGAAACATTTTGGTTTAACCAAGGTAATAATTGTATAGGTTAAAAACGCAGGAAAGAGAAGTAAATAGAATTCAAAATTGGGCATATGTGGTTATGTCGAGAAAGATGAAACATCAAACTTCTCACCATAGGATGTAGGATGTGTAGAACATTTATTCTTGTTCAACAATGGCACGAATTTTCTTTTAAAAAATCATTCTAAAATAGCAAAACTTCCGATAGTTTCTTAGTTGAAAATAGTGTCCCCTCAAATTACATTTGAGTTGCTATATTAATTAGAAGTTAAAAAAAAACTTCAATATAATTATCAAACTCCTACTCAACTTAACCCAATTGATCAAAACATGACTACAAAACTACAGATTTTGAAGTTTAAAATTAAAAACCTGTTTTCTCTCAAAAATTCGACTAATTGCTGCTGTTTTAGATAATAATTGTCTCATATTTAAACTAATGGAATTAAAGATATAAGTAATCATCCCAATTATTAATATTGACCAAATAATCAGACGTATTAAAAAAAAAAAAAAATCAAGAAACCCATTTCTTCTTCCTTGCTGAGAAAAATCAGAGTAATTGAAAAGAGAAGAATCAAGAAAGGGTAGGGCATGAAAATCGTTTAGAAATGAAAAGGGGAAAAAAAAAAAAAAAAGATGGAATAAAAAAGCAAAAGGGAATGATTATTTGTTCATTACAATATTTGTTCTAATCATCCAACCATCCATCTCTTAAAAGTTTCCTTTTTACAGCTTCACTCCAATGAAGACTCTCTTCCTCGGTCTTCAGTTTCATCCACCTAAATCTCACACTCTCTCCACCGTTTTTCCCTCGCCGGAGCCGGCAGCTGCTCCCTCGCCGACCAAATCCCACCATTTCGTTCGTTTTTATTTTATTATTTTGCACAACGCAAATTACCAACACTAGATCTTACTCCGGTGATCGGGATGTTATTTTCAGTTCCACTGATCGGGGCAGTACCAATGCATAGAGGGAGCTTGTTCATCGGAGAACAAATTACAGGCCTCTTCTCCGCTGAAGAAATTGTGTTCTTCAATTTTCACAAATTGTTGTGCATTATTATAAGCAGCCTTTTGAAACGGGAAGCAGTTCAAAGAAGACGCCGGAGACGACATAATTTGGTGATGGCTTTCGAGCATTCCGGCAGCCGCGGATGAAACGACGGCGTTTGGGCTGTTGTCTTCGTTCAATATGGCGCTTGAGTCGCTGTCCGATGACCCATCTTTAAAATCAGGGAATAATGACACTTCAACTCTTTGATCATCGCCGTCATCGGCGCCGACGGTTCTGAAGCTCTCGTAGTTGAAGTCATCGGAATGATCCGAAGCAACGGCAAGAGAAATATGATCCACAGTAAGATGATTAGTTGTCTGTTCAATTAGTAAATTGTCCGATTCCGACACGAAAATCTCTTCCTTCACTGACAAATTGCTCTCTGTCTTCTCTTCCTCAAGCTTCGATTTCAGTTCCTTGATCTACAAAACAGAGACAGAAAAATTCAACTCAACAAATCGGGGAAAGAAAAGAAACTTTAAGATTAAGAACGAAAACTCTGGGGTTTTATAATTATCGACCTCTTTGAGCAGAGCATCATTGTCCTGCTGAAGGGTATCGAAACTACGCTTGAGAGATTCGTAATTGGCTTTGAGAAGGCCATAATCTCTCTCGAGTTGCTTAGTTTTCCATCGAGCTCTACGGTTTTGGAACCAAACAGCAACTTGCCTTGGCTGCAGGCCAAGTTCTTGAGCAAGCTTCACTTTCCTCTCTGGTTCGAGTTTGTTTTCAATCTCAAATGTTTTCTCCAAGGCCTTAACTTGATCTACGCTGAGTCTCCTTTTCTTCTCCCCCACATGACAGTGTTCCTCGATGGAGCCTTCTTCGTCTAAGCCATCCAACATCGACTGGAACTCCCTGCCATAAACATGGCTGTTTCTAGGACTCTGTTCGTCTGCAAGCAAGAGTGTGTAATTCTAATAAGCCAGATGTACTGCACGATGCATCGTTATTCGCAATGAATCGAAGAGGCAAGGGAAAATCGTAAAGATTCTTGCGAGTGATTGGGTCTAAAAAGGGACAAGAAATTAAAGAAGAAAAGAAAAAAGAAACTCACATGGGGATGTCGGGAAAATGGAAATTAAGCAATAGGAGAAGAATAAAGAAATGAAGATATATAAAACAAAACTGTTGATTATAATTAAACCTGAAGTAGGACAAACGGACATCAGAGCGCCCAAGGAATCTGAGCTGCCATGCCTCTTCATGACGGAAGAAATTCAAGGAAACAACTCCCAAAATTGAATCGGATTAGATCCTTTTAATGACCCCTAAAACTTTCGAAGCCTAATTTGTTTGAAGCGTACACAAGGAACTTTTAGAAGCTCAAACAGTGGTTCAAAGTAGCAGAAAGCTTTAGAGTTAAAGGAAGAAACAGAGGACGTTCCATACGTGAAACGATGCCGACTCTGTACAATTTCCCAGTTGGTTCCCCTGTTTCCCCTGGATCTTTCTCTATCTTCGATCTTCCTTCCCTCTCTGAACCCATCAAAAGAAAAGTCCAGAGAACAAAACCCAATTCAAATTGATCCTCAGAATGGGAAGAAATATCTCAAAACCCAACTCAACTAAACCAAACCAAACCCAACCCAGAGAAGAAGATGATGATGATGATGAAGAAACAGAGGATCGATTGATTTCTCAAGAAGAAAACTCTCTCTTTATTTGTTTTGTTTCTCTCTTTAGTGCATTATAAGAGTGCGTGGGTTGAGGGAGAAGGTTTTTGAGTGGGATACGAAGAGGAAGAGAAGGAGGAAGAAGAAGAAGGGGCAGTGTGCAGCCCGATTACGATTAGTCTAATACTTTCTCTCTCTTTAAATAATCCAACTCGTGTCAGAAGTAGGGTTAAAATCTAACTGGGGTTGGGTTCACTGCGGTTTGCGGAAACGAAATTCATCTCAAATTCACGCCAAATGCAAATTACAGCCACCGCCTATAGAAGTCGGAACCCCTCTGATTGACCGTACTTTTAAAACGGATTTATAGGGACAATTTTGGAATTAAAAGAAAGAAAAAATCTCTTCTTGATACTTTGTCTGTGCAGTTGGAGCAATCTATTATTTTAAATAAAATAAAAAATTTCTACATTTACGTAAATATTAAAATATTATCATGTCTGTATTACATTAGTTGTCAAAAGTTTTGTTAAGCTATTTGAGGAGACTATTGTAATGAGAAAATTTCTAGTATTACCCATTACTTTGTTTACACTCAATTTTTATTTTTTTAATATTAATAGATTCCCAATAAATAATATAGGTAGTATAAAAAATTTTCTACACTACTATGTTATTAAAAAGAAATAGTAGAATTATTGGAGAAAAAGTGATATATATGAGTTGAATCACTAGCAAATTCAAGATAATGCGGAGATGTGGATAGGTAGCCGAGACACGCTTCTGATAAGTGCTATCATGAAGATAATTGTTTGCTCTGCAGCGGATGCAAGCAAACTACAACGATCGTCTTAGCAATATACAACGACTAACTCTGGTAGAACTACAACCTCAAACTATTTGAATTTGACAGAACTCTTTGATACTTACTCTCGATTCAACTCAAAACCAAAAGAATGAAAGAAAGAAAGAAAAAAAAAAAAAAAAAAAATCGGGAAAAATGAATAAAAAAAAAAAAAAACAAAAAAAAAGAAAGAAAGAAAGAAAAAAAAAAAAAAAAATCGGGAAAAATGAATAAAAAAAAAAAAAAACAAAAAAAAAGAAAGAAAGAAAGAAAAAAAAAAAAAAAAGAAATTCTTCAATTTAAAATGGATGCTACAAATGAAGAAACAAATTATTGTTTATAGGCTAGAAACTTAGTAACTCTCAACAGTAAAAGATAAAATCAAAGAAATAAAAAAATGAAACAATTGTCAAATTAAACTCAATTTAGTTGTTACTTGACAAAATCAGACATAGCTCATTCAAATTGAAAAAACTACAAATTTAATTTTCATACATGTTAAATTTGTACACATAACTTCATTTTAATTTGAAGTTTCAATCGAGTTTGAAAGTTTCTAAACAATGAATTTAATCTACACAGTTAAATCCATTTTTATGTCTCAAATATTCACCAAACTTTTACTTTCTTTCCTTATATATATCAAACAAAAATTACTGCGAATATGTAGGATTGTTCTCTCCAATAGTTTTTACTCAAAACTTCAATGTCATAATCTTTTAATACGTGGTTAAACTAATGATAAATTTGAAGGTTACATTACAATTTATTTAGGGGACTCATAAGATAGTCGTATAACTTCCCCTTTAAGTGTTTGATAATTTTTAAACTTTAAGCTAGTGTCTAATAGATCACTTACCTATTACATGTTTTTAAAAATTCATAAATTTATCCAACCTGAAATTTAAAGTTATCTTATATATGGAAAAAAAAACAAATTTATATATAAAAAAATTTAAAATTTTGTTTAAAAAAAATGTTTATTAAATCATCTATTAGATACAAAATTGATACTTTTTAGCTTTTTAAATTTAAGAATTTTCTTAACACAACTATCAAACTTTAATGAGTGAATTTGTAAGTTAACCAATTATTATATTTCTATATTTAACCAATTATTATATTTCTATATTTTTTACTTATTACCATCTATATAGAAAAAACACTCACAAATCTAATAGGTAACGAGACATGGACCATTCATAAAGTTTGACAAAATTAAAGGGTCAAGTTGAAAACTCTAAAATATAGAGTAAAGTGTAGTTAAGTTCAAATTATAAGGACTATATTATAACATTTTAAACAACCTAAACTAAATTGAAAATGAGCTAAAATTGTAAGAACCCATATGTAATTTAATCAAAATTTATTTTATTTTAGCTTGTATTATTTGATTTCGAGCTTCTATTTTAAATTTTATTCCGTTAGTTATTTACAAAGAACTCTTCAAATTCTTTCTTTTCTTTTTTGTTTTTTTTGGAGAAAAACAAAGTGAATGTAGATGAAACTAAAGAAAGTCGGGACATGGAAGAGCTTGTAATGGTAACTATTGCCAAACATCTGTTGTGTTTTAAACAAAATAAAATCGATTTTAAAATTTGAAATTAAAAAAAAAAAAAAAACAATCGTGACAAATGCATTACAAAAATGTAACGATAAATTGCTCATTAAAGAACAAAACTTTTCGGTTTAAAAAAGTTGAAAATTACCACTTATGCCAACAATGTGTATTTTCTTTTTTAGTGATTAAATCATAAGAACTCCACCATTTTATTTTATTTTGAGAAAACGTAAAAAATAAAAATTAGCTCATCACTTTTCAAATAACTTATTCCTAAAAAGAAAAAACTATATAATATAATATTTAATTTGTAACTATTTATCAAAATATTGTTTTAGTTTTTATACTCTAAATTTATGTTTTTAAGTAAAAGAAGTCAACAATTTTAAAAGTGGTGACATCTATTAATTTTATATTGTTTTGAAATATTAGGGGGCACTGATATATACATATATATATTTATATATATTCGTTGCCATTCTCTTTCCTACTTCATCCTTCCCGTTCTCCGCATACCAATTCCTTCCCTTCTATCGCTTAGCTTCTCTAACAATTTTAAGATGGAATCACAAATTGTTCCACCAAATTTCCTTGAATCTTAAAAATATGAATAATTTTAAAGCCATGAAAGAATGTTGAGCATAAGAATCTCTAAACCCTTCAAATCCCTTCAAATCTATAAAAATTTTTCTAAAACTCCATATCCCTAGAGTAACCAAAAGTTGATACTCTTTTATCTCGAAAGATGGTATAATTTGATGGAATGTATAAAATATAGGTGTAGTACATGATGCACTAAGTATTTTTTTTTTTTTTTTTAATGTATGTACTTCTTAAATATCTACATGTAGTTTTGTATTTTAAAGTAATGACTCCATACTTGTAGTTTATTATGAATGTTGGTGTATATATCTCGTGCAGGTCTTGGGCACACAAACGGAGCTACTTTGAGCTTGTAATTGCGTCAGTGCCAACTTGAAAAAGAACTCACATTGGTGTGCTGTCGAGTTGAACATGCTTTGATGCCTGAGTTAGCATAAGAGCATTTAATTCAACCCATCACTCAGAATCTTGCTTGCTCCTTTAGGTAGAGAAATGAAACTATGTATAATGTTCATCGTCTGACAACCGGTTGGAACATGTGCAATATTGTCGACGTTAGTGTACATGTAGTCTCAAGGTTGTAGGTTTTCAGTCAATTAACTTAGGTCGGTTATTACCCCTTGCATGATAGCGATCAAGCTTGGTGTGATTGTCCCCATACTCGAGGTTTTGACTTTCCATTTGAGGTCGTATGCACTTATATAGGTGTACTCTTGGGATGCCCTTAGGCTTGGGCCTACACTTAGCGGAGCCTAGCCTTGAGGCAACTCTCAAAGTTAATATTTATTAACTTTCCTAATGTAAATTTAAAATATATATATATATATATATATCTTTTATTGCATACAAATTATTATTAAAATTCAATTAAAAAAAATTCAAACTAATAAAGACTAATTTTAAGATTTATTGAACGCATGTGAAATAAATTTAAACAATTCAAAGAAAAAAATAACTAAAATAAAATGAGATACAAAGTAGTATATGGATAAAAATGACATTTTAATTCATATATATCTTTAAATATACATGTTTTTTTTGAAAACTAAAACTTCATTAACCGAAAGAAAGGATATGTGTTGAGAACTAACTGGAGCTCAATACACATGCCTCGTTGCAAATAGGAGAGGAGAACTAAACAGACAATCCAAAATAATTCCTACCAACTTCTTTAGAGAAGAAAAAAGAGAAATTTACAAAACCAACCCAAAAATTATTGAAAGACACTGCCGCACGAGCAAAAAGTTGGTGTTGCCCCCAATCTGGGTCACTAGGCGAAAGAAACAATTTAGGCAACCTCAACTAAGAAGAATATCTCCTACTCTTATGATTAAAGGCATAGACAAGATCAATGTAGTCTAATTCCGCCAAAGGGAGAGAAAAACAACTACTGAACCAGAGATGAGTAGTCTTGATAGTAGTTTTTTTAATTAGGTAAGATATTAATAATCTCGTATGACTCTAATATCCTAGTAAATTACTTCTCTATAAAAAAGATCTCTAGATAGTAATTATTTAGTTTAGATATAGTATAATAGTTAATCTTTCAATTACGTTGATGTAAGATGAATATCAAACATTTTAAAATCTCTAATTTATAAGCTTAATTTTATAAAATCAAATTTATAATCTAAATGGTCCATATCTCTATATATTTATTTCTCAAACTCTAATCTAAGTTACTCTAAGTTACTAAGTAGTAATGTGTGACTGAAATGTTTTCTACGCAAAAATAATATTTAAACTCTTAAAATAGTTTGGCAGAAATTTTGGTTAGTAGTGCATTCTCTGGAAACTAAAAGAATATATTGAGCAAAATTTTAGTCCCTCATTTATGATCATATCTTAAAAATACGTGTCCAGAAACTTTTGTCAACTCAATAAATTAAGGGTAGACAATCATTAATTTTAAAATTAACAATTGGTATCTAGTTAATAAATGATAATATATATATATATATATAATTCTCTCTCTCGATCTACTTTACCGACAAGAGCTCTGAATGAATGAGCAATGAGTTTGTTTGATTCTAACTATTCAAAGCAGAGGAAATCGAATATTATATAGCTATAGGGCTAGGTTCCGCTCCTCGCTCGAGCTACCAGCTATCTTAGATTGAATTCCTGTTGACTAATCCGAGTCCTTGAGAGCTTAGACGTCAGCGGGGAAGAACTCCGAAAGAATTTCATCGGCTCCTCTCCCTATCGGTCGAGCTGCGAAGCTCCTCCTCCCTCTTCAATCGGGTGATTACGGCCTGAAGGATCGAAAAAATGTGGCCTAGGATTTCTATATCGACTTTCATTCANCTCTAAATTTTTTATTTTTTATTTTTTAAAAAACCACTCATGTATTCAGCACAAAATTTAATGTTTAAGTTTCTAAAAAAGTTTAAATTTAATTATAATAGTTGAATTAGTTTTTTAAAAAAAGAATTTATTAAATAAAAATTTGAATTTAAATTTCAAAATTCAATGAATATCGTTGTAAGTTAACCAATGAAAAAATGTCAACGAAAGTATGTACATAAATATATAATTCGAAAATATATTTTGGGCCAATTTGTGAATGATGTTTGATAAGTGATAACTGATACGTGAGCAACGGCTCAACATGGAGGATCGGCTCATTAGTTGAAGTCGACGAAACAAGGCAACCACCCACTTCGTCGAGACAGGAGAAATCAATCGCCACCAAATCCAAAAAAATTGAAAACCAATAAATAGTAACTTTCACATTAGCCTTTCCCCAACAAACTAAAAAATATATCGCATTAGCCTTCCATTTTCGTCATATTTATTTTCAGGCCAAATACCAATTTAAACTTTAAATCAATAATTCTATCGATTTAAATTTTAAATTTTTATCCAAATAAAATATAATAAATAATTTAAATGGCATAACTACGTAATCTTGAAAAGTTTAAAAAGGAGAAAAGAAAAATGAAATTGACATAATAATCTAAAAATCAAAATAAATTTTAATCTCAATGTTACATGAATACTTCGTCCTACTATACAAATTTTAAAAAGAATCTTAGAAATAAAAGACATGTAGTTGTTGTAGTACATATCAACGCGAATTAAATAATGTGTTATAGTAAGAGAAATGAGTGTTGTATTAAACTTTGTAAATGATTATAAAACTATATTTTTAGCACAACATAATACAATCACTTTTAAAAAAAATTACATTGATTTACAATTACTTCTATAATTAGTTTAAATGGGATTATAAAAGAATATTTTAAAGTGATTCTCGATCCGTCATTTCAATTTTTTTTTTTTTTTTTTTTTTTGAAAAAAACCACCATATTAATAAATTAATTTCAAATTCACTGGAAATTTTTTGAATTTATGAAATTGCTAAATTATCCTCACATTTAAATTAAAGCTTCTCCTCTTCCTCCTTATATGATTAATACGTCTAGAATTACTTTGTGCAACAAAATAAACAAAATAAATCAAAATCACTTTTAAGAATATGTAACCCAAACTCAGTTGTCTTTAAATTTAAATATATAAAAAAGAAAAAAGTGTTTTGAAAAAAATGCATTTTGAAAAAGTGTTTAACCTAGCTAGTAGGTATGCCAAACTTCTTCATCCTGAATCAATTGTCTCACTGAAACCAAATCTCTATATCAATGGCCTATTACTGTACTCAATTCAAAACTTTTTAAAAATTACTTTTAACATAAAAAGTTTCAAACCAATGAAATTAGACAGAAATTTCATCAAACAAGTCTTAATATATATATATATATATATATTATCGTGTACCATCGGAAATAACTCAAAATTTGAAATTGAAAGCCTTAAGATCCTTCTAGTTTGACGGCGAAAAGGTAAAGTTGTAACTTTTAGCATTTTATCGTTTCAGGGTAGAAAAAGGTTCCATATTTAAAGGAAAAGAGAGAGAGAGATGGAAAATCATTGGTATATCAACATCAATTATAATTGGAAATCACTTTATATTGTATGTTTGTAGATTAAATGACACACATATTTAATATTGGCTACTCCCTTATATATTCTACTCTCTTCTATCTCACTATTTCATTTAATTAATGTTACACCCAAAACTTAATTAAGTGTATAGATATAGGTAGAAATTTAATCACTAGCCAATTAAGAAGGGAGAAAATAAGAGTGTAAAAGTACTTTCCAATTGAACTTTTACCTTGTAATACAATTGTTCAAAGAGATCTCCAACAGCGAAAGGTATATATACTTTAACTAATTGAGCGCATTGTTGACAACTCTTCTAATATTTTTAAATATATATTATTTACATCAACATATCCACACATATTTATATATGCTATATTTATTACAAAATTATTTTTACTATAAATACCTTTGAAATTTAAAATATACCGTTGAGTATAACTAATTGAATGACTGAGTGATATATTTTTTTTCACTTTTGAAAAGAGCAACAAAACAATTTTTTTTTTTTTTTTTTTTTTTATCTAAAACAATTTTGAAAAAGAAAATGCAAGATATAAGTACATATTTATATTGGAAAAAAGTGTTAAAAACTAAAAGGTATATTTCCAAAGATTAACCAAAAAAATTGGGTGTTGGATACAAATTAATTAGAGAGAAGGGGGAAAGGGTTTGGGCAAGTTGATGATGAGTTAAGGAAAAAGACAGGTAGAGAAGATGGGGACAAACAGTGGGGATGTGGTGCTGAATTTTGTAATTAGTAAGGGACACATTCATGCTACCTTTGACCTCCCACAAAAAGACATACAATTCCCTTCCTTCCTGTTTTTTCTTCACATTCATTCATTTTCCTAATCAACTATACTATACAATTCTTTTATATTATATATTCATTTCTGATCAACATAATAATTTAACAACTTTTAACATAAACTGGGAAGTGTCACCAAGGACGGAAAAACAACCCCCTCACCCTCCACTATTCCCATGCACAAACATGTTTCCAACTCTTTCCATCCATGCTCATCCTATGAATTTGGAAATTCAATTTCCGTTATGGGGTTTGTGAATCTTAATAGTAGTAGTTGTTTCAGGTCCCTTGTAAGTTTGACTTTCAACTTGCTTCTCTTGATCTAGTCTTACTCGAAAAGTAAGACTAGCATGAAAAGATCCTTGCACTCATGTGTCGAGCCTACCACACTCTTATGCCTAAGTTATAAGTAAGGCCATAGATCTAAATTATTTTGAGATTACTTAATACAACTATTTATAAGGTCGTTCCTCTAACATTCGCCTACAGTTACATGCAATATTTCTGACGATGTCAGAGTAATTTACCATGCTTGATGTTATAAGGGAGCTAGACCGAATGCAACTTGGTTATTTCACTATTGGTATATATCTACCTGCTTGACTGGTCAGTCCAAAACTTAAGGTTTTGACTTTTTCTTTTTGAGACGCGTGTTTCCATGCCACCTCCCAGGTTTAGGCCCATTTATGAGCTTTAGATCTTGCCTGAGGTAACCCGAAACAAATTGAAGCTAACTTATATTACATATATTCTAAAATCATAATTTGAATGTGTTTACGATCATCAAAATTCATGAAAATTTTGAAACTAGTTGTAATGATCAATTAATAGAGGGGTTTAATCAAAGGAGAAATTAAGAGGGTTGAATATATGATAGAAGAAGATGGGTAGGGGATGGGGGGGGGGGGGGGGAG